>MQRL01599933.1:2078-16983 GCA_001938525.1 Dugesia japonica
TAAAATAAAAAATGTCTAACAATATGAGTTCTGATTTTCAAAATGAATCAACAATTGAAGATATACCTAACAGTCATCATTTTACAATTTATGGTAAAAACACTAAATTTATTAATAAATCAGAACACAAAATGAATATTAAAATGTTTATTTGAATAAATACCCAATAATATTTTATTTGTGGGTCTTGCTTGATTTCATCAACTTATTTTCTAGGAAAAATATTTCTTGTAATTGACCAGGGCAATACTCTGCTGAGTATTTTTTTAAATTGTACATAGTTTTATAAATATCATCTTTTTGTATAGATCTTGTATCATCAGATTTGGAACTATCTGTTACTTCATCAATATGAGTTTGAAGATCATAAATAATATCATTTAGTTCGTCCTCAATTATCACTTGTTTAACTTCTTTAGTTTTACCCACTATTCATTCTTAAGATTATTTCAAAATAATTGGTAATTGTAGTAATTTTTATTTGATTTAACGCAAGCTATGATCACATTATAGCGTCTAATATCGTTATTGACCTAAATATTTTTTCCATGTTACTTTTCTCTGAAAGCATGAGCCTTTCCATCAATAGATTTTTGTAGTCATCTTTAAATTTTTTATTAATTTCAGCATTTAAAAGTTGAATAAGACTGGTTCTGTTAGAAGGTAAAAATATCATTGTGATATTAGATAAATTGACATCGATATGGGAGGTGCAGTTATCGAGCATCAGAATTATGTTTCTATTTTCCTTCACAAACGTTTTGTTAAGTTTCATTAATAAAAATTTCTTTTTTCATTCATGCATTTATGTTGGATTCATAATAACTATCTAAATCTTCTAAATTAAAATTTTTAAAAATTCATGGATTTTTAGATATACCAATAAACAAGGTGGGTAATATTTCTTAAATTTTTGAGCAGTATAAATTTTGCACACTTGACATTTTTAACAATTGAGTTTCTTCTGATAAGACTTTTTTAGGTATTTTATTATAAAATAAGGCAGTTTCTTCGCAATTAAATATGTCCTTAGAATCATATTTTTCATAGATTTCAATAATAGTATGTAGAAAATTAATCTCACCTGTGTAATCAATGGATGCTGACTCCACAACCAATTTTCTAAAATAAAGATCGTTTCTTAGTTCAAATTTATGCAACCATTCAGAAGAAGCCTTAAAATCGTCAAAATGTAACCATTAAGCTACTTTTTAAGCAAACGTTTGTAACATAGGACCAGAAATAGGAATATTGCAGCTTCTTAGCAAATCAAATATATTTGATAAACCCCATTTTCTATTTCTAAATGAGAAATTTTATTGAAAGTTTTGACCAAATGCTGGATGCTTTAAAAAGTTGGCAGTAATTTAGCTCAATAGACTTGGGAAATGCAGACTATCAAGTGGAACTCAGTGAAGATTCTCAAGAAAAGATGGCTTTTTCGTCCAAGCAAGGGCAATTTTGTTTCAATAGAATGCCTTTTGGAATTGCAGCAGCACCAAATACGTTCCAGGATATGATGAATAAAGTAATCGGAAAAATAAAAGGAGCGATGGTTTATCTAGATGATATTGTCATATTTGCTTAAACAAAAGAGCAACACTATGAAATAATAAATAAAGTATTAACAGAAATTAAAAAGGCTGGTCTTAGAGTTAATCCGGAGAAATGTCAATTCATGCAAAAGGAGATCAAATTTTTGGGACACGTTATTGGTAAAGAAAGTGTCAAAACAGATCCAACTAAAATAGTGATTGGTAAGTGATTGTAACAATGGTTAATTTAGAGTCATTATCACGAATTTATCTAAGATTTATCTCAAACTGTTGTAATGGAAACAATATAAACAGACCCAAAAAACCCAGCAGGATTCAAAGGAGTGGAAAAGTTATGGAAAGCAACAAAAATTTCACAAAACCAGACGAAAAAGTGGATGTCGAACCAGTTAGCATACAGTCTGAACAAACAAATGTTGAAAAGATTCCCAACAAAACCGTATAAAACATATGGGATTGATGACTTATGGCAAATGGATTTGATGGAAATGATTCCATTTTCAAGAATTAATAAAGGATACAAGTATATTTTAACATGTGTCGATGTATTTAGTAGATTTGAAAGAGCTGTACCTATAAAATCAAAATCATCTATCGAAATGGAAGCTGCAATCAAGATAATGTTTAACGATGGTCATCCAGACAATTTGCAAACTGATTTACGATAGGAATTTTTAATTCAAAAGTGAAGAATATTATTAATCATTTAAAAATTAACTTTTATTCCGTATTTTCACAATACAAAGCGGCATATGTTGAAAGGTTTAATCTAACATTGAAAAAGTATTTTGTGCATACCGGTAATAAGACATGGATACATGTGTTAACGAAAGTAATCAACAGTTATAATCATACAAGTCACAAGAGATTAAATGGAGCAAGACCCATTGATGTATCATCTGACAATTGAATGAAATTATGGTTATTGAAACAAAAATCAAAAGTAATTATTAAACCTTAATACAAAGTCGGTGGTCATGTAAGAATATCAAAGAAATCAGCTTCACCATTCATCAAGAATTTCAATAATAATTGGAGCTATGATGTGTTTCAAATATCAAAAACCAATATCAAGCAGAATCCAACCATGTATTTGATAAAATATTATGAAGAAAATATCATTGTAGGAAAATTCTATGAACAGGAATTACAAGTCATTTCTCAACCATCATTATTAAGAATAGAAAAGATTAAACGGTCAAAAGGAACTGGTAAATATAAAAAAATATATGTAAAGTGGCATGGTTACGAAAAACCTACTTGGATATCTTCATCTCAATTAGTTAACAATAAACAGCGTGAATAATTTCCATACAATTTTAACTGGTAATAGCTGTCCTAGTATTCATCCGGATAATAATGCTAGTAATTTCATAATTGAGCTTGAAAACCCTTTTTACTTGAATGGACAATGGGAAGTAGCATTGATGGACTTTACTTTTACATATTCAACCTTTCAATTATATAGCAAATCATACATCAAATATGTAACAGGTGATGATTAAGAAAGGAATGTAGAAATCATAATCAATAACAAAGAAAAAATATTGATGGTTCATGATNTTGGTTTTGAGGTAATTGATAAACGATCATTGTTAATCACATTAAAGCATCATGATTATGTTGTAATATTTAACAATTTAGAAGACACCAAAACATTTGGATTTAATACTTTAAGAAATGACATAGATACAGATTCTATCATACAATATCAAGACTTTAAAAAATATGACTCGATTGATGTTATGAAAATAAAATTAGTTTATTTAATAGAAACAGATAGATTCATATCTTTACAAAATTAATATTACATATCGAATTTGGATCAATTTAATCGTTTCATTACTAAAATGTGCAAGTATGTTTTCAAAACACTTACTATAAATAATGATGAACCATTCCGATTTTCATTATTGGAAAATGTTAAAAGTGTTACTTTCGACAATTTCTTGGCGAAATTATAAGGATTTGACAAATAAACATATACTCGTGATTATAGAAATATAGTCCATACTGAATTTATTGGTATTAAATATCCAAAATTAATCACTAATCTTCATCAAATGTTCATCTATAGTAATATTGTTCAACCTATAATTGTTGGCGATGTTAATTTTCTTTTGTTGAAATCTGTATGGTTGGAGAATTATGATGATGATCAAGTAGCTCAGATAATAGTTAAGAATCCAATGTATTTACCAGTTGCTACTTCATGTATAAACAATATAAAAATCAATATACGAAGTGATAGTGGTGAATTTAACAACTTTGCTAAAGACTCATTTAACTAATTTAACATTTTCGAAAAATAAATGTCTAATCCCGATATTATTAAACTTTATAGTACTAGTCAAGCTGGTGGTGAATTGCCTTACTTTGTAAGTAAACAGTTTGGATCTGGATGGTTGCAAACAATTGGTCGATTTGCTTTACCTATTCTTAGACCTATCGGTGCAATTGGAATGAAAACAGCACAGGATGTAATAAATAATAAAAAAATTAATTAAAAAAGAAAAAAGCTATAGTTATTGTAAAAAATACTGACGATCAACGTTTCATCTGTAGTATTCTTGCTATACTTAAACGAGAGGATGTTAACAAAAAACAGAAATTTTGAGGAACAATATAAGAAATATCTAGGAGAACTTATATTTGACCATGCCGACATGTCAATGAGGTTGTCTAATATTCCAAAGTTTGAAAAGGAAAACCCAGGTCTTTCTATAAAACTCTTGTCATGGAATTCTATTTCTGCTTGTAAAGATAATGATCTTGTAATGAAGCATCTAAATTTGGATATAATTCATAAAAGTAAGGTAATTCATAAAAGTAAGGGAGGACAAAAATTAATCTTTTATTGCTAGAAAATAAGGATAAGTTTCATTACACCGCAGTAATGAATTTAGATAGACTGATGAACCGTAGGGTCGGAGATAATTAGATGCGAATCCGATTTACTTGGTGTTCAAATTGCTTGAATAGGTTTAGGGATAAGACTTCGTTTGAAAAACATGAACCACTTTGTGAAACAATGGTTAAGATTGAGGTTTCTTTTACTCCAGTTATTGATCCCGTTGTTAATCTGACTGTTAATTCAGTTAATGATCCGACTGTTGATATAAATAGTAATTCTATTGATTTTAATAAGAAAATAGGGGATGAATACGATGTCTTGAATAAGTTTTTACAAGAAAACCAAGTTGGCCGTTCTCTTATTCTTGATAAATTGATTGAAGAGACAGACTTACTTAAATATTATCGAGTATTAAAATTAGAGGTTTCTAATTATAATATAAGAGAAATAATACTGACTGAAAAATTTATTAAAAAATTATTTAATTTAATTAAGGAAATGAAAAATGTAAAAATACAATTTGGTAATGAAGTTGAATTTTTTAAGGATGAGGAAATTAAGACGTGTAGGTTTTGAAATAGAGCTGTTCCATTGACCGATGATTTCTTTGATGTAAGCATTAAACAATTGAACGAGAAAATAGTTATAAGGTCTGAATTAGGTAGTAGTTGGATCTTAAACCGAATTTTAGAAATTTCTTTTAAATTAACTAAAATAAGTAATATCAGTAGACTCTTTGGAAGGAGCTGGATCGATACTCTCAAAGATTTAAAAGATAAAAAAGCTATAGTTAACGTTAAGAAAAGTGATGATCTTTGTTTCATATGTAGTATTCTTGCTATACTTAAACGAGAAAATGTTAACAAAAAACAGAAATTTCGAGGAACAATATAAGAAATATCTAGGAGAACTTATATTTGACCATGTCGACATGCCAAAAAGGTTGTTTAATATTCCTAAGTTTGAAAAGGAAACCCCAGATCTTTCTATAAATGTCTTGTCTTGAAATTCTGTTTCTGTTGACAATAGTGAGGATGATAAGGTTGTAATGAAACACCCTAATTTGGATATAATACATAATAGTAAGGTTAAATTGGACAAAGAATAAATCTTTTATTGCTATAAAATAAGGATAAATATCATTACACAGCTGTAATGAATTTAAAAAGACTGATGAACAGTGATATTAAAAATAATGGGACGAGAATTTGATCTACTTGGTATCTAAATTGCTTGAATGGGTTTATAGATAAGATAGCTTTTAAAAAATATGAACCTCTTTGTGAAAGGATTCAAACTGGTACAACTCTTTATAGATCAAGATGATATAGATATACCTGATGAGAAAGAATTATTATTTAAGGACTACTCTAAGATGATCACTCCTCCTTTCGTAATTTACGCTGATTTTGAATCAGTTTTACCTAAAGATCCAAAATATTTTCAACGTCATGAACTAATTTCTGCTGGACTTTTATTAGTAAATAATTTTACTAATGAAACTAAGTATTATCAATTCATCGTCTATGATTGCATTACCGATTTCTTGCAAATGATTGAGGATTTGACTAAAAACATTTTCCAACTTTATTTTGAGAAAAATAGTAAAAAGTCGATTATAATTACACATGATGAGGAAATAAGCTTTAAAAGATCTACGATCTGTTATTTGTGCAAGAAACAAATAATTAATCCAGTTAGAGACCATAATCATTTTACTGGTAAATAAATAGAACTTGCTTGTTCCAAATGTAATGTAAGTAGGAAAATAAGGTTTGATTCTAATAATTTAAAGGGGTATGATCTCCATCATATTTTAAAGTATGGACTTAGTAACTTTTAGTAACTCATAACTTGGGAGATTTCTTGTATTCCACTAACTATTGAAAACTTCTTGAGTTTGACNGCATATATAGATAAAGTATCAGTAAAGTTTATAGATAGTTACCAATTTATAAACTCTTCTCTTGATGTCGCCGTTAAGACAATAAATTCAATTCCATTAACATCAAAGGAGTTTAATGATAGTAGACTTATTAAGACTAAGGGGACTTTTCCTTATAACTTTGCGACTAGTTTAGAAGTTTTAGAAGAAACATTATCATTACCACCAATTTGGGAAGGAGGTTCTGAGGAAAATTTCTTAAAAGCTGTTGAGATGTGGGAATTTTGCGGTTGTAAGAATCTTTTAGACTATATGATGGTCTATTTGAAACTTGACAATTTTTTTGGTTGATTTCTTTCAGCAATGTCGAGCTAAATCTTTAGAACATAATAGGTTAGAACTACTTAATTTCTTTGGTTTTCCTGGAATGAGTTGCGCTTCTGCCTTGGTGACTTTAAAGGAATCCATTGAGCTTTTGACTGAGAATGATATGTACACTTTTTTTGAAGGTGGAATTAGAGGAGGTCTTCCTTTTGTAAATAAACACTATGTAGCTACAGATAATAATACTTAGCTTTTGTACGAAGATATTAACAATTTATATGGTTGGGCTTTAAGCCGAAAGCTTCCTTATAAGAACTCTGAATGGATTCATTCTGACTTGGAAAGAATTCTTGTTGATTTTAGGACTTATTACTTAGATTCGTTGTCTTATGGTTATAGTGTTGAAGTTGATATGTTGATTCCTAATAATTTACATAACTATTTAAGTGATTTACCAGTTGCTGCTGAGCAACAATTAGTACCAGGTACAAAATTTTAAAAATTACTACTTGCACATCATCCAAAGAAAAACTATGTAATACATTGGAAATTACTTCAATTGTATTTACAAATCGGGGTTGAAATGACTAAAATTCATAGGGCTGTAAAATCTGACCAAGACTCTATCTTTAAGGTATATGTAAATGGAACCACTGCATTAAGATCTGAAAGTAAAATTGAGTTAGATAAAAATTATTATAAACTACTCAATAATAGTCTTTACGGTAAGACTGTTGAAAATCTTAAGAAGAGGATGAATCTCCGTCTCTGTAATTATGTAAAGAAGCTTGTGACCTATACTTCTAAACCGAGCTTTAGGAAAACTTTTAAAATCGATAAGGATCTGATCGCTGTTCAACTTAATAAGGATGTTGTTTGTTAAGATCGTCCGAGTTATATTGGACAATCTGTACTTGATTTATCTAAGCTTAGAATGTATCGTCTTCATTATATAGATTTAGAAAAATATCGTAGGGAATAAAATTGTTGTATAAATATTTTTGCGGGCGACACAAATAGCTTCTTTCTAGAAGTAAAATATATTAAATTTGAGAAAATGTTATAGTTAATGGTTTAAGATAGGTTGTTAGGCACGTCTAATTATAGTAAAAATCATCCACTTTTGAATAATGACTTAAATTTGGTTGTAGGTAAATTTAATGACGAGTCCAAAGGCATAAAGTATAAAGAATGGATGTTTCTGAGACCAAAATGTTACAGTCCCCTTAGCGAAAAAACATCTATGAAGGCTAAAAGTGTAACATTAAAAGGTACTGTCATAAATCATCAGTCATACCTTGATTGTTTTAATAATAATCAAAATGTTTCAGTAAACCTATTAAGAATTTTTAGTAAAGGCCACCTAATATTCAGTTCTAATAATTCTAAAATAGCTCTAACAAACACTAATGACAAACGAGTATGGGTAGATAAAAATGTAAGTCTACCATACGGAAATTGTGATATACCACTTTGTAGTGAAGACAATCAGAATCAAATCAGACAGTGTAAAGGTAATGATTTGTTATTTATTAAATTTTAATTAATTTATTTTTACAGTATTTTTAAACAAACCTACTATTGCAAAAAATAGTTAGACATTGGATTTCTTAAATAAATTTTAGTTTTAAAAAAATGTATTATCTTTTTTACTTTGTTAATCACTTTATTTTAATGTTCATCGAGTCACACTTCAATATTTCGTGTTTGTTTTTTCAATAAAACTTTTTTTGTAAAAAATTTGCTGATTTTAACTGTGTTATTCATAATGAGCATAAAAAGATCTATAGAATAGATATTTTAATGGTTAAATTTGAGTTACTTTTGAAAGTTTTGGAAAAAGTTACCAAGTTCAAGAAGACAGCTGAATATCTTCGTTAAGAATCATTTTTCCGAAGACGATATTTTAAATTTATCCAGTTACTTTTTTTCTCTTGAGTTAAATAATATCAAATTTGAGTCAATAGCTGTTATCTGCACACATAGGTCTGAGCACTAAAATCTGAGTTTTGAGATTTTTCATCACAAAACCTTATTTATTTCATCGGGGTTTAAATTTGACGAATTTAAGTTAACATATTTGGAATCAGCAAGAAGGTCTCTTGAAAAGACAAATTTTTAACCTATTCTGAGAAAATGGTCATTCGGATTCCCATAAAAGATTTCAACTATTTGAATTATTTAAACAAATTCGTCTATTTCCCACGAATTTCTTGAAAAATTCAACGCAAACAGACAAACCCGAGGAAATAATTACCTAAAATTAATTTTCTCGAAGAATTCCCTGAATTTTCTTTATCTTTTCAAATGCTTTTATAATTTCAAAAGCTTCGACAACGGTTTTTCCAAAACCTTACAACTTAGTGTTAAGTTGATTTAGATATAAAGTAAAATCTGTAAAGAACATTAGTTTGCTGAGCCAGTAAACATCAGTTAATTTCGGATAAATCTGTTTATTGAGTTCCAAACAGAATTTCCTCAAGGCATTCTACAAAACGTTCCAACACACGATCTCTGCTAAGCCAGCGAACACTATTGTACATTAATTACCCAGAGAAAACTGACTGGACTTCATTAAACTGTAAGTCAAATTTTCTCTTATGTAAAGCACGTGAAGTAATGAATTTTTACAATTTTTGTTACAATTTTCATAACACCTTCAAGTTCTTTCAACCCAACTTTCACACATAAACCTTCTTGGTGCACAATAAAATGAAATGCTACTAGTGTTTGTCCAACATTGCTTGTAAACCAATAAATAAAACCAACATCTTTCCAGTTATACTTGGTACATCTTCAGTAGTTACGGAGACTATTTTTTGGCATCTTAATCTGCATGTTTGAGTTCATCCACAAAATTTTGGCATATTTCTGCACCCGTTTTAGTTCCAGATAAATTTCTTAATCATCTCATTTAAATACATCTTTGCATATAAATAAAGTATAAATTATGTTTAAAAATCAAATAAAATTTTAAATAATAAAGTGATGTGAATAATTAAGTAGTAATAATTAAGTATTTAATATTTATATTTAAAGTGCATGAAATTGATTAGAATGTTTTTTATTTAAATTTCTATTGACGAATATTTTTAGTGAAAGTTTATATTTAAATGCTTCTCGTTTTTTGTTGATAAAATCAATATTTTCATTTTAGTTGTACCTACACGCACCTGAATTACCGAAAATAACTATAGTCACACCCTAAGGTTAAGCATGTCTGTTTGCATTGATTGAATAATATTACCTGGTTATTTTGGGCGTTTGATTGTTGTTTATAATAATATATTGTTGGTTTAGTAAATAAATTTCACTAGTTCAGTTACGCAATTTATTTTTTAGAGTCAAATTTTATCCATTTAACGAAAAAAATTGTTCATCAATTGAAAGATTTAATTTTATAATTANAATTATTGTGAGAATAATTGTTGGACTTAACCATTGATCGCATTTGAGATTTCATTAAAATAAGAAAAGGCTTCGATCAAAATAAATCGATTTAAAATGAAAGATTTAAATTCCAGAAAATATTTTTAGAACTCAACAAAGATTTCATTTTCTACATTACTAGAGCGATTATTTAGTTTTAACATTTTTTTAGGATATTTTTAGAAAATATAATTTAATATTTGTGAAAGTGATTTTCTCCAGAATGAAATAAAACAATTTCACATCAAGTTTTTTATTAAACATGAATAACAGAAATTTAGTGATCAATTTAATATGGTTATTCTCCAAATGATAATAAAATTTTAAGACCAATTGTGAGATGAAATATGATACGCCTTTCAGATTTATATATCGATTAATGTAATATTGACAGATATAAGTCTAATATCGGTCTGATTATGAAATTTATTCACCAATGAGTAATTAAATGTTTAATTAAGAAAGTAAATGTTATAACAATAGTTTTGAATGATCCATTATTAATGTATATGGAGCACGATCGTTTTGATGGTGTTCATTTTGATGGTGTTCATTTTGATGTCAACGTTTTGACCTCTTTATTTTACTATTGTCGATTTTATGATGACTTCTTAAATTCAATATGTTATTCAATCAAATATAAACCGTTTCAATTAATAAAAATTAAGTAGTAAACATGAGCTTCATACACTTCATATTTTCTATTTTGATAAATTTAAAACACAGTTTTTATTAATTTGTAGATTGAAATGTGCTGATTTTTAATTGAAAGTAGAATGTTAAAAGAAAGACATTATCAATGATGTTTAAAAGTTGATTAACTAGAAGCGTGTAAGTGAAGAGATTCAAGTTTATTTTAAGAACGAAAAAGATTTAGTGAAAAGATTATTTACAAATAGTAGGTGGATAGTGGCGCACTAAGCCACCCCCACATCCGCCGGCAAACTGGCTGACGATTTCATTGGCTGAATTATGTCTAGAAAAATTTTTCAATTTCGGTTCAAAATGGTCGAATTTCCAATTTTTGGTTAGAAGTTATTTTGGTCAACTTTTATTGTATGGTTTTGAATTTTGTAATAATTGTCGTAGAATTGAATGATGAACAGTTCGCACTCATCTGAAAAGTCACAAAATAATCAAAAGTAGTGTATGTGTGTATTTTTAATTTTAAAAATTTTTGTGTTTGGGTTGTTAAGGAGGTTAATTTAAAGTAGGTCGAGTTGAGTTTGTGTGTATTGGTGTGTGTATGTGTGAAAGAATGAATTTGGACTCGAGGGAGATCTAGAGATCATGGAAATAAGTTTTCGAAAATTTTTAAGATTTGGTTGTGGTTGAACAAAAATATTGTCCATATATTGTCTAAAGGACTTATGGATAGGATGGATGGTTTTTGTTAGAAGGGTAGTGGCGCCACGGTACAGTCGTAGGAGTTTTCGTGGTGTGTTTTTTGGGAGGGCGTATGTTTGTATGGGGTAGTTGAATTTTGTTGGTTGATGGGTTGATGGAAATGTAGTGTGATGGTAAATATTTTGTATATCGAATGTACTTTGATTTCTCATTTAATGTGGTTGAATTTGATTGGTTGATATTTGTAAGTAGTATAAGTGTGTTAAAAGAAATTTTTGGGAGGGGGAAATGGAATGGGTTAAAAGAGTATTAATTATCGGATTTTATAAAATTTATTTGATATTTTTTTGGCTAGAGTGTAAGACGTAATAATTCTTAGAAATCTTTATTTTGGTTACAAATGCTGTATTTTGCTTAAAATGATGAATTAGTTAAAAGTAATGGTATTTTTGTAAAAATGATGTATTTCAGAGTATTTTTGGAGTATTTATTGTATTTTTTGATGGGAAGGGTTGTTTTTCAAAGAAGAAGGGAGCCTTGATATTTTTTTAGGGGAAAGGTTTTGGCAGGAAATTTAAAAATAATTTTAATGGCGGGAAATTACATTTTTTTTTGGCCATAAATTTAATAAAATTTAATTCAATTACATTTATTTTTTTTGGTTAGACTGGATGGGAGAAGTCTCTATATTTAAAATTGTATGGGGAGCCTCTTTATTATGTATGAGATGGGGGAGTTTCTATATTTAGCATGGGATGATGGGTGATATTATTATTATTGAAAGATATTTTTACAAGATATCGGGCAGACTAAATATTTTGCAAGGGATGATCAGTGTATGTTAGTTGCAGCTGTGTTGCATTTGAGTTGCATACCTATTGCAATTATTATTTTTAAAAATCAATAAAAATTCCCAGGCACGTGATTTTCAGTGTATGTGTGTTGCATCTGAGTTGAATCTGAATTGCATACCTGTTGCATTTATTTAAAATTTATTTTTAAAAAATCATTAAAAATTCCCAGGCACGTGTTACTGTATTGTATTCGTATTGCATCCTATTGCATTCATTATTAAAACATTGAGGTAGTCTTCATATTTATGTATGATATTGGGCAGTCTTGAGATTTTTTTATTTTGGTCAGTCTAAAATTTAAATAAGTTAATTAAAATTAATTAAATAATTAAATAATAATTATATATTAAATAATTGATAAATATTCAAAGTGAGTCTTTAATATAACTACATGATAAAATATTCAAATTGAAACTTTTCACTACAAAATGACAAAAGACAGAACTTTTATCTATAAAAAACATATTAGTCCTGCAATTTTTAATAAAAGATTTTAAGAGTGATACAATTTATAATAAAAAATTTCATTAGTGTTACAATTTTTAATATAAAATATCATTAGTGAAGCAATTTTTAATAAAAAATTTCATTAGCGATGCTATTTTTATTAAAAATTCTTATTAACCGAGAACATTTCTTTACGAAAGGATAAAAACAGAACTTTTTTCATAAAAATCATAAATTCATGGAACCTTTTTTATATAACTAATAAGTCTATATAAAAACTTATAAGAAAATATTTTTATGATTGCATACGGTTAATGAGTATATAGGATTTATTTGTATATTATTTGTATAGTTACCTTGTATTATTTACATAGTAACCCTGTAATATAGTGCTTATAAGGCTATTATTTACATATTAACCATGTAATAATAAGTCACCACGCAAAATTTATGATCATGAAATTAGTTATCACAAATTAATTTATTCAAAATATTGTTTTTTGTTTACTTAGTATTATAAAAAACCTTATTTATTTACTAATTATACAAAAAATAAAAGAAAACAATTATCCAATAAAACATTTATTAATATAAAATTTATTAATGTAACATTTTTTTATGATATTCTTCAGTCATCTTCAAAATTNTTTCTTTTAAGATTTCATAATGGTTCTTGTTTTCATTGAAAGGGAAATCCGATTGAAGTTCTTTAATGAAATTGTTCACAACTTGAAACATGTCTTTTGATTTTGTCTGCAAGTAATGATTAAAATATTCATTCATCATCAACAGCATATATTTATGAAGTAATTTTGGAAATTTTTCGTGTAATATCTCTAACGCTAATTCTAAAAAAAAGAAAATTAAATAAAATTATAATAAATTAAACTCTTACCATAATAATTTTCATAATTTTTGTCTTCAATTTTAGTATAACCATCATCACTATCACTGTCATCACCATGACATGTATATTCCATCTTTTCATCTTCAAGAGTTTTTTCTTCATTTATTTCTTCATTAATATTGATTTTCCGTTATTATTGACTTCTATCATATTTTCTATTCCTTCATGGTTAATGTCATTTTCAAGTCCT
The DNA here is from genome assembly GCA_001938525.1 of Dugesia japonica. Taxonomy (NCBI): domain Eukaryota; kingdom Metazoa; phylum Platyhelminthes; order Tricladida; family Dugesiidae; genus Dugesia; species Dugesia japonica. The sequence continues at coordinate 15,872 of MQRL01599933.1, forward strand.
TCCTCTCCTTGGGCAGTGTTTTCAAAAAACATTTCACAAGTATTCATTTTGTAAAAAGTGAATTTATTTTAAAAAACAAGTCCTATTTGTGTAAACACGGTAACCAATCATATCATTTATAGTAAATAATAACCAATAGGAACTCACAAATAGCGAGTATGTGTGTATCACAACTAATATATTAACCCAGTAACTAATCATAACTGTTAAAAAATATATTAACAAATCATATCAATTATAGCAAATATTAACTTGTAGGAACTCGCAAAAAACGAGTATATGTGTATCACAACTAGTATATAAGCAAATGTTTAAATAACAATAATGACTTTTACAAATCAAAAATGCAAGAAATTCAACTCACTAAAGAAAAAGTGTCAACAGTAACTGTGGAAATTGGAAAAATTACAAATTTCCATAATTAAATGTTGATCTTTTTAAACGCTCTAATTATCTATGACTTCAAAGTAATAAATTTTTTTTATTTCATTATAACTTATAATTTTTTTTAGAAACCAGTTTCAATAAAAAAATCCAAATTTATTTTGCTTCTATCTGGAATTCGTGAGAATGATAGAAATATACTGGAAGAAATGTTTGCAAGATTACGCAGGCAAATTGAAGTCAATGAGGTTATTTATATAGGTTGTTAAGAAAGAGACGAGAACCATTATGAATAAGATAGTTAATATATCATTTAAATGGAGATTAAAGGTTTCAAGAAGTCCATTAGTTCAATAAGAGTCATTTGGAAAGTTAAAAAATTTGCAAAGACTATCTAAATTTGATTACTTAGTGTTTACTTGATGTTAACTATATGTGTTTTTTATTGAAATGAATATTTACGTAATAAAAATGTTAATTCTATTTAAAATAAAAAACTAAGTAAATAAAAACTAAATAAATAAAACAAAGACTTAATAATAATACATTTATTTTTTTATTAATAATAACAAAAATAATTGTTGTATTCATTCTGGTGTTTCTCCATGGCAACATACAGGTTAAACTTTGCGCATCCGATTCAATCAGGTTCGCAAAATTCAGCATCCATGTACTGATTGACAATAGAGTCCGGGAGCATCGATTTTCTTTTTTCATCAAGCATTTCT
>MQRL01600351.1:2618-15664 GCA_001938525.1 Dugesia japonica
TTTTTATAATTTTACTTGTTATATACAATGTTTTAAATTAAAAATACATTTTTTAATCGAATTATGACAAAGCGTTATCTATGTATTAATTATTTTAAACTAAGGTATTGAAAATACTGCTACGAGATGTCATATGCTGACATGTATTGCTTTAGCACTATTTTTTCGCGTGCTGTGTACTTCCTTTTCAGTTTTTACGAAAAATATTTTTTATGGCACCTATTTATTTAATATTATTAATTATAAAGTTTATTGAATATTTATTAATTAAATAATTAATAAAGTTAATAATATAATTTCAAATATTGTTCTAAATAATAAAATGTATTATTCTTTTTCTTTTTATTATTTTATCATGGGCATCTCGAAACGTACTGCTTTACGTTTACACAAAAGTGGTCATTTACTTAACTGATAAGTGTAAAAATAAAGTTTTAAGATTTCAAAAAAATGAAACTGAAATAAAATATTAAGAACATAAAAATTTTTAAGTATCGAATTATGTACTACCAATTTATAAATTCCTGTGATTATGTGAATATTAAAGGAATTGTAAGAAAAATTATACAATACATAAATTAAATAAAATTTTCAAAACAATCAATGGTTTCATGTTTATTTTTATTTCATCAGAGTTAAAGTTTGGTGATTTTCAATTGCATTAATCATGATCAGTGAAAGTTTTTTTTATCGAATAGACTGGTTTATGATATAATATGAGATACTTTTTATTTTTTAAAAAAAGTTTCCAACCCTGGGGGATGGCAATTTACGTTAGGAAACATTTTTCTCGAGACGATATTTTAACTTTGCCCAGTCAGTTTTTAATTCTGAGTTCAATGATACCAAATTTGAAGCCACACGTGTTATGTTCATCAAGAACATTGTGCGCCAAAATTCAAAATTTGTGATTTTTGAGACAAAAATTTATTTATTTCCTAAAGGATAAACTTTGGCGATTTTAGGTTATGGCCATAGTTATCAGTGAAAGATTCTCTATTGATTAGACATAATGATTTCAAGTTTTAAGAAGAAAAAATGTTTCCAAAAAATTTCTATTTTTGAAAATTCTGCATCATTTGATTTAAAAATATTTATATGTTCAAAATTAGAAAAATTTGGGTTGTTCGCAGGATTTACATAAAAAATTGATTTAAAACTTGTAAAGTCATTTAAATGTTGAGGTTTACAAATATAACATAACATGTATAACATATAGTCGAGCAATAGCAACAATCAGTGCTCGGTATTCGAGTCTAACCCAATTCAATACCAATCAGAATCAAAATTCGATGATTAACGATTTATTTTGATCGAGAATGACATTTATTTTAATTTAGTTTACAATATCGATTTTACAAAGACATTTATTTTGATTTCATGAATTCGGTTTACAATATTGATTGATTTATATTGTGACATTTTTTTTGATTTAATGAATAAGTTTTAAGAAAAAAATTGTAAATAATTGTATGTGAAAATTTATATTTATGTAAATTAATGAAAATCGGTAATTNTTAATGAAAATCGGTAATTATAAATTTTTGTATGTATGTGTGTACATCCTAAAAATCAGTATAAATACTGATCAATTAGACAATAAAGTTAGACTTTTAAATTGAAAAAACCTCTCTTTGGGTGGCTTTTCTCCTTTTAATAATATCTAACGGTTTACTGTAAAATTACATATTCCCAAAAATAAAATATTTACAAGGTGTTTATTTATTTTATTTGCATAAGATCAAATACAATATATAACGTATTTATATTTCGATAACATATTTCTTATATAATATCGTATCTACACACGCAAACTCTAAAAAATTAAAAAGACTCAGTTACAAATACCAATTAAAAGTGAACCATTATTTCGTTGAGTTAAATACCCAACATAAACAAAAGTCACTGAATTCTTTTACAAATTTTCTTTTACAAATAGATAGTTTCACCCACATCTAATTAGAAAAGCATGTTTAAAACATAATAAGTTTTTATAATTACCAGTAAAAATTATTAAAAACATAAAGAGCAAAAACCACATAAAAAAGTATAAAGAAAAATAAATTTAAAAATATGTGTCGATTTGTCTATATGTTGATTTGTCTGTGTGTCAAATTGTTACGTCACCTGTAAAACATATGTAAATTTACTGCTTTATTATAAAACACGTTGAATACAATATATAATGTTTGAAAGATTTTTAACTGTCCAGTACAGCATAGATAAAGCGCCTGCTAATCTTAATTTGAGACACTAAAGTGAGTCTGAAAGCATTTCCCTTGTCCCACAGTCAGACTCGTGTCATGTTTTGTCCTTTCAATGTTCTTTGTTCAAAGAATCGAAGTGTATGAGTCATATTCTTTTAAATTCTATTCTTTAAATGGATAGAAATTAATTTTGTTATTTAAGTTTTTATTTTTGTTTTTATTGCTTTATCTGTTTATTATAATCAATGAAAAATTTATTCATTTGTTTAAATTTTATTAACTAGTACAATTAAAAATTAATTAATTATTATTAAATATTTTAATATATTAGTTAGATATTATTTATAAAAATGACAAAGTTTTAATTTTGTTAATTTTAAATTATATTATTTTTTAAAAAAATTCATTAATATATAGTTTTTGTTTAAATAAATAATTATGGAAAATCCAAGTCTTTTTTTCTGACGAACACGCCAAAATAAGCTCACTGAAGAAGAAAGAAAAAGATAACAGGAATGTGTGAGCATTCAAGCGCTGAAACATGAGTTGGACTTCTTCTCCATGTTTTTGTAGTTTCTGTTTCAGATTCTTCACTGCCACTAATTCAACATATTCTTTCGAGAGCCTGTTGGCTACTTCGCACAGAAAGACGTTGCAGATTTCATGTACGATCTCCTGCATTACCAAGGATTGACAAGTCGCTTCTTGCCTAATGCAAGTCATTTTCGATGAAACCACGTATAGGTAACTTTTTATGCTGATTCCAATGGTGCTAATATATTTTAGTATAAATTATTATTTTCTTATATATATATAACTAATATTATATTGGTGCAATGCGTCACACCCCTTATCTCGAGAACAAAACATTTTATGACCAGGTACCTTAGGCAGTGTATAGGTACGGTTTAATTTCCATTAAAATGATACCAAGATGGACTTGATCGGATCAGAATTGTGGACGGGGCAAGTTTTCATTCTTTTATCCTTGAAATTGTTCCACAGTCAAACTTGATTCATTCAGGGATTTCACCATAAGAACCGTTGTGTCATTACACATCCACCAATACCATGGTGATACTTGTACGCTGAAGTATCGCGCGGGAAAATCAATACAAGAATTTGAATTTCTGCGCATGTATACAAAGTTCAGCCTACTATATTTCAGCACTAAAGGGGATAGTGCAGTGCGCTACTATTTATCTACTAGAGTGACACTGATAAAATCCGGGAAGGAAACGAATTAAATTTAGCGAATAACCAAAAAGAACTTATAAATAAAATAAAAAAGGAATGAAGAAACTTTAACATATAATTTAATGATGAAAAGATTGGCAAATAAAATTAGGCTAATAAATGAATAATTAAATAAAAGTAATTGAAAACTAATAAATTGAAAAACGACCGCTAATTAAAAAAGAAGATGAAGCAATAAAAATTGTGAAATTGAAACAAAGAATGAGAAAAAAATTGGAATCATACAAATATATTTAAGTTTCAAGAAAAAGTTTTGATGAATAAATTAATTAAAGAGCAAACCCAGGAAACAAATAAAAAATATTAATAAATTACGAAATGAGAAACGAAGAAAATGAATGAGGTTGTGATAAATAACGAAGAATAAAAATTAAAACAAATAGTTCAATAAATGAATTAGATAGCAAATTAAAAGAAAACCAAATTTTAAATTAAAAGAGAATTGTCAATAATCTGAGAATAAAAGGGGAGTGGTAGAATTATAAAATAAATAAAATATAGTAATGTAAATAGAAAATGATATTAAGTGATATTGATATTAAATGATATTGAGCAATTAAATACGAGATCATTATGAATATTATTATAAATTAAAATTACTGGTATCATTATTAAAATAGGAAACTATTATTGTAGAATAAAGGAAAATTATGGTAAAATCCGTAATTATAAAAATGAAATTTTTTTTGGTAAATTAAAAGTGAAATAATTCTAAATATTATTATTATTATTATTATAAGGTGAATTTTTAAAAAATTTTTAAAAAGGAGAATTGTTTAGGTTGTTTTAATATTTCAATTTTTGTAAAGTTTTTTGGCATTAATTTGTATTTGGACAATATTTGATAAGTAAATTTTGTACATTTTTACACAATTTTCACTATTTGATTGTGATTGATTTGTAATTAAAATATTGATTAAGTTTTAATTAAGTTGTAATTTATTTAAAAACAATAATTATATTTATTTATAATATATTTTATTCTAAAGATATTTAATTATTGTCTTATTTTATTGTAATGAATACAAAGGAAGAAAGTATTATTAATGAGGTGCATATTCCTCACATGGTGGCAGCGGTAAATACCGACTCGATTACCATACGTCTATTGCCCAACGAATTTTGTAAGGGCGAAGATATTGAAAAATTTATTAAAAAGACAGTGTTAGGTGAGCTTGGAAAACTCATCGAATCATTAACATCACATTTCAACTCCATAAATTTATTAAAATAAAAACTATAACATCCTTATTTGGTTAATCAAACAAATTAAAATCCATGCTTCAATTGGGAATTATTTTCTAATAAATTTAAAATTTTAAATTAAAACTTTATAGTTATTGGATTGGACTAGTGAATTGGATGAAATTTTTTAAGGTTGCATTAATGTCGGAGCTGATTCTGAATTTCCCAGATTTGAGCAAAAATATTTTTTTAGAAACAGACGCTAATTTGAAACTATTGGAGCGGTATTATCTCAGAAAGACAATCAGGGTAGTGAAAGAGTGACAGCTTATGGATTGCATTGTTGAGTCAATTTTTAAGAATTGTATCTTGCGATTTGGATGCCCCAGAGTGTGGCGATCAGATTGCGGGAAGGTATTTTAATCAAAGGTTGTGAGAGAATTTGCAGAGAAATTCAATATCAGATTAAAAACATCAAGTCCGTATCATCATAATACAAACTGACAGATTGAGCGACAGTTTCGTACAATACGAGAATGGTTGAGGGCTACAATGAAAGAAAGAGGGACAACAGACTGGTAGATATTCTACCAGAAATAGAATACTCAATAAACGCAACGAAACAAAAGACTACAAAAATGTGTCCTGCACAATTAATATTTGGAAGACTTATTAGTATAGAAAGATGGTATAAATAAATAAAAGGGTAATAATAAAATAGATAAGAAAATAATCAGAAATAAAAGAAATATTAATCAATAAAATGGTAAGAAAATTATTATTAAATAATAATAATTGGAATTAAAAAGCACAAGAAAATATTGAACAAAACCTAGGGTAAAACAGTAAAAAGAAAATAAAGATGTAATGAATTGTTGAGAAAACAAAGATATGATTAAATATTAAAAGATGTAATAATTGAAGATGATCAATAATTACATAACTTCAAAGAAACTTATGTAAAATACTGCTCACAAAATAAATCAAACCGTTTAAGTGATTGGAAAGGAGAATGTAAATAAAACAAGGAATATATATCATTATTTATAATATATATAAATGTGTTAATGTAGCTACATTAACATTCATTATCATATAATGAAATAAAATTATTTTGATACAAAAAATGGAAAGATTAAAACAAATAATTATATTGAAATATTTTAAATTTAAAAGAAAAACGATTGGAAAAGAAAGGCAAAATGAATAATCACCATCATTATAAATAATAAAATATGGGATTATTCGTCAGATTTAAGTAGATAAATTGTATTATTAATAATAATAAAATTATAATAATAATTTATTATTATAATTTCATGAAAAATAGGAAAATGTGAAATTATCATTATTATCGATAAATATAATTAAAATTATTATTATTCAATAAATATTATTATTTATAATGAACACGAAGAAATTATAACTGGAAAGTTATATGTAGAAGAAGGTCTGGTGATTTTATGTAAGTGTTCAGGATTGATATTTTCATATTTACATGTGATTGTGTTTTCTTTACAAGTTTTAGAAAATTATTATTTTTTGAGAAAATATTATTTTTCAAGCCTTTCCAAATAATCCGCACAATCCACTACAGAATTAACTAAAAAATAATCATGTCCATATTTGGAAATCTCTGTAGAAAGTACGGGTGAGCAACGTACGATTTCTTTCATTAACAGAAATCTGAAGTGGACACCAACTGTACTTGTCAAATTTTGACGATACAGTGAGGTATAAGAGGAAAGCAAAAAATTTGATTTTTCAGTCTTAAATTTTTCTTTTCTGAGCTCTTAGAGCTTGATTTAACAAAACTACTAAGTGGCCGTATTATAATTATTTTTTACAGCAGCTATCTGCAACTATCAGGAAGAGAAGTAATATTTGTTTCATTTATTTTATAATATTTGAAATTTTTTATAATTAAATAAAGAATACTGGGGTCGTGATCGTCAGTAATTAGCTTCATTGGTTGCGATGATTATTACCTATCAGATATCTTACCACGAAGTCCTCTATGATTATATAATATACAATATTAAAGGAACTTATAGTTGAAAAATAAAATCACAATTTTTAAACGAGATGATGAACGAAATGATAACTTACGAACAAGAGGATAGATGATAAATGATATGATAATTTATAGATGACAGTTGATAACGTAGAATTAAGATGATAGTTGAAAAATGAAAAGGTTTTTTATAAATGAAATAATGTTCGATATACGAATAAATAACTTGTAAATGGATTGATAGCATATACATGAAGCATATAATAAAAAGCTTAAAAGCAATGACAAAAGTAATTGACAAATGAGATGATAATTGTTGAACGAAATATTAGTTAAATGAAGAGTTTCAAGGAGTTGTTAATAAATGAATCATGCAATCGGAAGTTGAATTACCAATAAAAATAGCACGAAGGTTAAACTGAAAGTATAATATGAAAGTGTAATTGCTAGTGCAGACATAACTTAAATAAACAATGATTGATGGTGGTGATGGTTGAACCTTTTACTCATAATTTTATAACTGAATTCGAGACGGTTGTTATTATTTATAAAATATTATTAGTTCTTAGGATTTAAATTGCTATTACTTATTCAAAATATTTTTATGAATTTATTAATATTATGAAAATATTCAATTGATTTAATTCTAATACTTAATAATGTGTTTAGATTCAACCATGTTGTCTTATAATAGTATAGGGTGATCGATATTGGCTGCTCGCAAATAAAGTATCTTGCAAGAAAATGAAATACAAGCTTCAGGATACATTGCCAGTAAATTAATATACAATGAACAAGAACTGCTACATAGCGTGCCAGTTCCGACCAGAATGATGAGCCATAGATAACCGGTTATATGAAGAGAAGGTATCTTATGAGTATTATTTTCTTGATAAAGTAAATGACTGTTAAATTGTATAAATGCAACCATGCAAAAACACTATAGTTTATCTAAAATAACGCGAAGAATCATGCAGGCAGATACTGAGAAATATTTGAAGGGTGGATGGTCCTTCTCCACAGGCTCTACAAATACAGACGTGGATCCATGGATCGTCCAAAATCGACTCTGAAAAAACGATATTCAACTAATAACAATAAAAGAAAAAATAGCCTATCAGGAGGAAATACTTCGCCAGAAATTGACAGTACTCGACATACTACAGGAGAAGGTAGATAATCAAGAGCAAACCTATAAAAAACGACTCTCTAAAATGACATCAAAGCAGGAGAAGCGAGAACAGGAATTGGTAGCACTGCTCGTTTGATTCATGGAATTAGCAAAGCAGCAACAGCATCTACTTCGAACAATGAAGACAACACAAACCATGGCCGAGAAGTACACCAAGTTAACAGAAAAACTCTCGGCCAAGGTGGAAACGATCTTACATCAAACTCTGGCTCCGTTAGATGAAACTGTTAACATTAAAGAAGCTGCCCTATGATTATTTGTTAAATCACAATATAGTTTCATTTTCATGATTTGCTTTCTTTTAATTTACGAGTAGAGATTGGTCGTTGTTGAAGTAAATTTTCAAAAATAATATGAAAAATAAACTCAATGACAATATAAAATAGAATTCAAGGCTTGAGTAGTTCCCCTTGTAAATAGTTAGAAATCAACATATTAACTTCAACACTATAACCACAAGACAATGAATCTAAGTCTAAAGTCCTACAATCAACAAGAATTTTTTCCAAGTCAAAATGAATCCATTCAAGGTTCATAAGAGGAATCTTTTGGCTTAATGCCCAACCATACAGATTATTAATATCTATGTATAGAAGCTCAGTATTATTATCTGTAGCTACATTGTGCTTATTCACAAAAGTAAGAATCCTCTAATACCACTTTCATAAAATGAATACATATCATTATCAGTCAAAAACTCAATGGGTTCATTTAAAGTCATCAAGGCAGAAGCCCAACTTATTCCAGGAATTCCAAAGAAATTAAGTGGTTCTAACCTATTAGGTTCTAAAGATTTAACCCGAAATTGCTGAAAGAAATCAGTCAAAAGAAAAACATCAAGTTTCATCATATAGTCTAAAAGATTCTTATAACTCGAAAATTCCCACATTTCAAAAGCTTTAAAATAATTTTCCTCAATTAACTCCATCCCAAATTGGTGTTAATGATAATGTTTCCTCTTAAACTTCTAAACTAGTCGCAAAGTTATAAGGAAAAATCCCCTTAGTCCTAATAAGTCTACTATCCTTAAACTCATTTGATGTTAATGGAGTTGAATTTATTGTCTTACCAGCAGCATCAAGAGAAGAATTTATAAATTGGTAACCATCAATAAATTTACTGATACTTTTGATATATGTGCAGTTAAACTCAAGAAATTTTCACTAGTAAGTGTAATCCAAGAAATCTACAAATTTGAAAAGTTACTAAGTCCATGCTTTAAAATATGGTTGAGATCGTATCCCTTCAAATAATGAAATACTACCAGAAGTTCAAACCTTATTTTCCTACTTATATTGCATTTAGAATAAGCAGCTCCTATATATTTACTAGTGAAGTGATCATGGTTTTTAACAGGGTCTTTAATTGATTTTCTGCATAAATAACAGATCGTAGATCTTTTAAAACTTATATCCTCATCATGTGTAATTATAATCAACTTTCTACTATTTTTTCATACTAAGGTTGGACAATGTTTTTAGTTAAATCCTCAATCATTTGCAGGAAATCGGTAATCCAATCATAGCCGATGAATTGATAATACTTATATTCATTAGTGAAATTATTTACTAATAAAAGTCCAGCAGAAATCTGTTAATGACGTTGAAAGTATTTTGGATTTTTAGGTAAAACTGATTCAAAATCAGCGTAAATTTCGAATGGAGGAGTGATCATCTTAGAGTAATCTTTAAATAATAATTCTTTCTCATCAGGCATTCTATAACGAGTTGTACTAGTTTGAATTCTTTCACAAAGAGGTTTATGATTTTCAAACGCAGTCTTATCTCTAAACCTATTCAAGCAATTTGGACACCATATTGATCGTATTCGCGTTTCATCATTTCCTACATCACGATTCATCAACCTATTTAAATTCATTACAGATGAGTAATGAAACTTATCCTTATTTTCTAGCAATAACAAGTATACTTTTCCCCTTTCAACTGTACTCTTGTGTATAATGTATAAATTCGGGTGTTTCAATACCAACTCATCATCCTCACAATCGTTAACAGAAACAGAATTCTAAGACAAGACATTTATAGAAAGACCAGGGTTTTCCTTTTCAAACTTAAGAATATTAGGCAGCCTCATTGGTATGTTCAAATGGTCAAATACAAGTTCACCTAAATATTTCTTACATTGTCGCTCGAAATATCTATGTTTTTTGTAAACATCTTCTCGTTTAAGTATAGCAAGAATACTATACATAAAACATAGATCGTCAATATTTTTTACATTGACTATAGCTTTTATATCTTTTAAATATTTAGGAATATCTATCCAGCAACTTCCAGAGAGTCTACTTATATTAGTGACCTTAGTTAATTTAAAAGAAATTTCTAAAATTCGGTTTAAGATCCAACTACTACCTAATTCAGATCTTATAACTATTTTTTCGTTTAATTGTTTAATGCCATCATCAAAGAAGTCATCAGCCAAAGAAACAGCCCTTTTTGAAAGCCTACAAATCTTAATTTCCTCGTCCTTAACAAATTCAACTTCAATACCAATTTGAATTTTTACATTTTTCATTTCTTTAATTAAAGCTAATAATTTTCAATTAATTTTTCAGTCAACATAATTTCTCTTATATAATAATTAGAAACATCTAATTTTAATACTCGATAATATTTAGGTAAGTCCGTCTCAACAATCGGTTCATCAAAATTAAGAGATCCACCAACTTGGTTTTCTTGTAAAAACTTATTCAAAACAGCTTTCTCATCGCCTAATTCCTTATTAAAATCAATAGAATTACCATTTAGATCAACAGTCGGATCATTAACTGAATTAACAGCCAGATCAACAACCGGATCCTCAACTGAAGCAACAATATTTTTAGAAGAACCAAAAAGATCAATGACATTTTTCAAATTAAATCCTCAAAAAAAGAAAGAAATTGTTGCAAGAGTCTAAAAGTTTCAAATTTCCAAATAGATGGGTAACGCAGTTTAAAATACGCAAGAATATTCAATATGCAAACCTTGGTGAGATGTTGTCCAAATTCAAGTATAACGTGGAATGTAGATTTCGCGCTAAATTAAAAAATGTTTTCATCTAAATGACATCCGCTTTATAGATAAAGCATAAATATTTAACATTTAGTTCATGATTATTCTTTGAAAATTTTAGTTACAGCAACGTTATTAAGAAAACTTCAATTAAAATTATTCATCAAAACAATTTGAATCTTTTAATCTGTTTGTTAGTAATCCTTCAAAAACGCGGAAGAGTTGAAATTTTCAAAATTTGAAAAATTATTAGAATTAGGGCAGTTTGATTTTATTTCATCATCACAACTAATTTGAAAAGTCTAATCGTTAAGAGAACCTGCTTTGTGTGTTCAGCCAACTCGCCCTGTTTTTTGACTATAAGATCGAACTTCTTTATCAGGCGATTTCGTTGTGTGAGGTGGTGTAGAAGCACCCGTTCGTTTTGATGTTTAATGTGAGGCTCGAGTAATAATTTCTGTAGAAGCCAGTAGCAGCGGCGAAGGCTGATGAGTAGGTAGAAAGTAGCGTCTCAAAACATTAGCAGTTATCGCGCATCCAACTACTCCCCGGGTGTGGCTCGGAAACACATTATGATTGTGCTATTATTTTTATACTATAATTTTTTGGTTAGTTATTTTTTCTAAGATCAAAAAACCTTTGATCGGATCAAAATTTTTTGATAGGATCATACTTTTTTGATTCTGGTCGTGTGTATGTAGTTTTTAATTTTAAAATTTGTGTATCTCTGGGTTGTTAAAGTGGTTTTTAAAAAAGAAGGTCAAGTTGAGTGTGTGTGTGTGTGTGTGAAAGAAGTGTTTTGGACTCGAGTAGGAGCTGCAGATCTTGGAACTAAATTTTTTGGAGTTTTTAAGATTTGGTTGTTGTTGGACAAAAATTAACTCTATTTATTGTTTTAAGGACTTATGGGGTTGGATGGATGGATTTTGCTAGAAGTGTAGTAGATAACATCAGTCGTATGAGTTTTCGTGTGGGGTGTTTTTTGGTAGATTGTAGTTTTGTATGTGGTTGATGAAATTTGTTGGTTGATGTGTTGTTTGAGAGGTAATGGGATTGAGAAGATTTTGTATGTTGAATGTGTTTTGCTTTTTTATTTTAAGAGCTTGAATTTGATTGGTTGATTTTTGCGAGTAGTATAAGTGTGTTTAAAAATTTTTCTGGAGGGGAACAAACGTATGCATGAAAAGGCAATTAATTATCAGATTTTTTAAGATTTATTTGAAATTTTTAGAGCTATAGTGTATGACGTCATAATCTTTTGAAATCTTTATTTTGTTTTAAACTGCTGTATTTTGGTTAAAATGATTAATTTAATGAAAGTAATGGAATTTTTGTAAAAATGATGTATTTTTAAATAATTTTTGAGTATTTTTGAACCGGAAAGAGGGGAGTCTCGATATTATTTTGGCGGGAAATTCAAAAAAATATTTTTTGGCGGGAAATTTAAAAATTTATTTTTGCATGGAAAATTAATTTTTTTTTTGAGCAGACTTTATATTTATGTATGAGATGGAGCAGTCTTGATATTTAGCATGGAGAGTTTCTATATTTTGCATGGTATAGGGCAGTCTAGATATTTTTCATGGAGCAGTCTCTATTTTTAGCATGGTATGGGCAGTCTTGATATTTTGCATGGACGAGTCTCTATATTTAGTATGGGGTGGGGCAGTCTTGATATTTTGTAAGATATTATTACAAGATATCGGACAGTCTTGATATTTTGTAAGATATTATTACAAGATATGAGGCAGTCTTGATATTTTGCATGGTATGGACATGCTTAATATTTTGATATTTTGCATGGTATGGGTAGTCTCTATATTTTGCATAGGATGAAACAGACTGGATATTTTGCAGTAAACGGGTTAGTCTTGATATTTTTGTAAGAGATTGGACAGTCTTGATTGAAGTATTATTGACTATTTTTCTTTATATTTTTGCTTTAGATGAAACAGTCTTGATATTTTGCAAAGGATGGGACAATCTCTTTATTGATGCATGGTATTGGCAGTCTTGATATTTTGCATGGGTGACACTATATTTAACATGGCATGAGGAGTTTCTATATTTAGCAGGGTCAGTCAAAATTCCTAAGCATGTGATTTTCATTGTATGTGTGTTGCATCTGAGTTGCCTCTGAGTTGCATATCTATTGCATATATTTAAATTTTATTTTT
>MQRL01600731.1:0-10482 GCA_001938525.1 Dugesia japonica
GAATTTTGAAATAAGAGTAAAAAAGCTTGTTCACGATATATTTGAAAGCAAAAGATCACCAGAGGAAATATCAAAAGTTTTTATTCTGAATGGTTTAAGAAGTGGGAAATTTAAAGAATCCTTTGCCCTCCAACGAGAATTAAATGACGATAAACGTCGAGGATTGGCTGGAAACCTTCATAAATTTGTAGCGAAAAGTATTGAAAATGTAGTCAACGAAAGCTATGCAAGTGCAGTTAAGAGATCAGCTTTTGAAACAGAACTTAATAAAATGGGAAATGATTACAGAGGACAATATTTTCATCACAAAGAATATACTCCAAAATATTCTGGAATTTCTAGAAAACCGACAAAAGATTCAAGGATTGGTAATAATATGCAACAATTAAAAGATATAAATGAATAACAAAAAAGAAAATTTCCAAAACATTCTCTGAAATATGTAGCAACAAAAATTTAAAATAGATGTCATACTAAAGCACCTCCAGAGTAGAATTCCTACAGCATGGTGCTTGTTTTTGCTGTTGAGAAACAAACCATAGAAGAATAAACTGTCCTTTCAAAAATAGGTAGTTAATATACAGTAAAAAAGGCCATGCTTTCAAAAATTGTGCATTGTTACAAAGACAGCACATTAACCAAAGAATATTATGCATAGCAGAACAAGAAAAAGAATCCTTAAATGAATGTGACTCCTTAATTGATTTTGAACATGATGCAATAAATATCTTAGAAAATACTGAAAAAATGACCAGCAACTCACTGTGTTCATCTCGTCAGTGAGGTTGCATTAAAGAATTTTAAAGAGAAAAATCGAGATATTGATAGGAGACCTTATGTTAAACTGATGTATCAAAAACGTGATGGTAGAAATTGGAGTAGTGTAAATTGTAATGGAATTAGTGTAGAGATGTTATGGGATTCTGGAGCATCTGTCTCAGTGAAGAGTGAGGAAATTTGGAAGTAAATAGGTTCACCTAAAATTCAATTTTCAAATGAAATGCTTGCTGGAGTATTTTTTGAGGAAAAAAATGCATAGAAAAGCTAGAATTAAATTATTTTGGAATAAAAAGCATATTGAGAAAGAAATAACTATTGTTAAAGACATTTGTCCAAATTTTATTAGTGGTATTGATATAATGGACGCGTTTGGAATGGGAATAAAAGAGATCAATTTCATAGATTCAAAAGATTTTATATGCAAAAATAAAAAAATTTGATAATAAAAAGATTAATGCACTCAAGCTAAATGCCAACAATAGAATAATTGAATTACTTGATAAATATGACCACATATTTATGAATTCAAAATTTAACGTAGGGTTAACAAATATTACAATACATAAAGTAGAAACTAAAGGAGAACCCGTATCGATAAATCCAAGAAGACAACCAATGCACTTAGAAGGCAAAATAGAATAATTAATACAAAATCTATTATCAGCAAATGTTATAAAACCTTGTCGAAGTACATAAGTGATTGTTCCAAAAAAAATTGGTTCTCTAAGAATGTGCCTTGATTTTAGGAAATTGAATTCGGTAACTGAAAAATATTCATTTCCTTTTCCAGATATAAATATATAATGGAACATTATTGGATATATTATTAGATGCATTAAATAGCTCTATGTTTTTCTCATCAATTGATCTAATACAGGTATATTATCAAATTGAATTAACTGAGAAGTCAAAATTAAAAACAGCTTTCATCACAAAAATGGGATAATTTTGTTTAAATCGCATGCCGTTCGGATTATGCACTGCTCCTGCAACATTTCAAGAATTAATGCATAAAATTTCCCACAAGATGTTATTTACTGGAGTGCTCGTTTATCTTGATGACATTTTAATTTTTATCAGACACAAGAAATTTATGATAAACATTTACAAAATGTGTTGGAATTAATTGAACAATCTGATCTAAAAATTAATCCTGAAAAATGTATATTTAATGTATCAAAACTCATATTTCTTGGTCATACAATCAATTCTAAAGGTGTTGAAACAAATGATGATATTATTAATAAAGTAAAAGAAGCTGTTATTCCAAAATGTGCAACCCAAATTTGAACGTTCTTGAGATTGACAAATTATTATCGTAAATTTATTAAAGATTACGCAAAAATTGCCAGTCAATTATATGCAGCAAAAACTGGATCGAAAGAAGTTGTAGAGTGAACTGAAGAATGTGACAGCAGTTTTAAACTACTAAAAAAAAATTATGATCTTCTCCAAATCTTGGCATTTCCGAATCATCAAAGTAAAATAATATTAGATACAGACGCTAGTTTCAATGCAATTTGTGCTGTTTTGGGTCAATTGTCGAGAGATGGTGTGGAAAATGTTATTGCTTATGCATCTCGTAATTTGAATGATCATGAAAAGGGTTATTTTGTAATCAGAAAAGCATTATTGACACTACACGAATTTAGGATTCATTTCAAACATTATCTCTATG
This sequence comes from Dugesia japonica, assembly GCA_001938525.1. NCBI lineage: Eukaryota > Metazoa > Platyhelminthes > Tricladida > Dugesiidae > Dugesia > Dugesia japonica. The sequence goes on from MQRL01600731.1 coordinate 2,459, forward strand.
GAAAAAGGTTCATCGCCCGAACTGATCGTAAGGCATTAGTGTGTGTGTGAGAAAAGCAAGTAAACCAATTAGTTCATGGTTCTAGACGTGCATTACAAACCTAGCAGAATTTGATTTTGATCTTCAATTTTGTAAAAGCATTGATCATGGTAATGCTGATGGATTATCAAGAATAGGAGAAATTTTATCTGCCCAATGTTTGTCGATTCATCACGATGCAAAAGGTAAAAAATCTAGAGTTAGAAGAATTAATATTGTAGAAAGCTCAAGTTATGATAAAGAAATTATAATAAAAATTCAAAGTAATGATCAAATCATCAAAGAGATAATTGAATATATTTAAGATCAAAGCTTCCAAGTTAATAAAAATTTAAATCAAAGTAAATACTTCAGAGATATTGATAAATTCGTCATGGAAGAAGATAAATTGCTGTTTTTTGAAAAAATTTAGAAGAGGATTGTTTTTTGCAAGTAAATGAGACGTTAATTTAATAAATTACATTCATGAAGAATAATGTCACTTGCGAACGAGAAAATTAACTGAATATATTCAAACAATTTATTTTTGACTTGATATGCTCAGAACAATTGAATATGAGTTTAAAAATACTTACTTTGCAATCAAAGTAAAACATATACAAGCAAAACCAAAGAATTTTTATTACCTATAACCGAATTTGGAGCACTAAAACAGATTGTCATTGATATAGCTTATTTTGATGAATCAAAGTTAAAGAAGAAGTATGTTTTAGTCATTATAGATTGATACAGCTAACTTGTTAGCCTGTCAGCCATGGCAAAACAAGACAAAAAATCTGTAGTTTAATCAATAAAAGAGAATTGGATATATAGATTGGGCAAGCCCAAATATATACTGACAGATATAGGCAAGATATTCGAAGGAAAATCGATGAAAGGAATGCAACTGGAGCATCACTGTTTGAAATAATTTATGGAAGAAAAATTATGATTCATGAACCAATACTAAATAATAATACAAGCATTAGAGAAGGTAGAGAATTAGTAGATAAAAATATGAAAAATTCGGCTCTGAAATCAAATGAATATGAATCAGATAAAGGAATACGCCGGAATTTTGCTGAAGAGGAAGAAGTTCTAGTAAAGGTAGAACCTTAGAACTTGAAGAAAAATGGATACAGAAATGAATGTTCTATTGAAATATTAAAATTTCTAAGCCCACATCAAAATCTTTTAAATTATTCTGGAATCCCTAAACCACGAAGGATCGAGTGGCTAAAAAAACAGATGTTCAAAAATATTAGGAAGGAGGTATGTTAGATATAATATTTAAACATATTTGTTTAAATATTATTGATTTATTATTATTTTAATGAACTTTGAAAATGTCTAATTTTGAATTACAAAATCTAACTATAATTATTAACCAATGAAAATTAATTTTAATCAGATTAATTTAAATTGTGTTTTAATTTCAAAGTTTGTAATCAAATTTAACACAAAATGTCAGAAATTCTGGCACACTCAACTATCACATTACCTTTCCATCATCTACCGAAATCTATCAACTACCAACAAACCTATTAAGGTTAAAAAATCAACGCGCGATAACTCATACGACTGTGTCAATGCGCCACTACCCTTTGTAAACCAAACCACCCATACCACTTCATAAGTCCTTTAGACAATGTATAGATAGTATTTTATTTCAAACACACCCATACCATAAAACCTACAAAAAAATTAAAATCAAGATCTCTACACCTTCCTCAAGTCTAGTTTTACTCTTACACACAAACCACCCCCACATGACTTACTTGAAACTGATCACCTAAACTTTCCAAACACCCACAAATTTTAAAAATTAAATTTACACACACACCTCCAGGATAAAATTTTCAATCTAGATAAAAAAAATGATCCGATTAAAATTATTTTAATCCAAAAAATTTTAGAAAAAAACTTTCACAAAAAATACTAGCACAAAAATTCTAGCACAATCGTAATCTATTATCAAACAAACATTTCAGTTCCAGTATTCACGGTACCAGGCAATTCGGTAACATGGAAACATAATTTAATAGGCTATTTAACATGATTAAATCTTTAAAAATTCAAATCTGAAAAAGTCGCAAAAGTTATTATTTATTATTCGGTAATATGGAAATATTTGATGTAACAAGTTTATTTACTAATGTTCCATAAAGAGAAAATTGATTTGTGTTGTGAAATATGGAGTGAGTTTTATCCTAAAAAATTTTTAATGATAAAGCCTTTCGAGACCTTTTAACTTTTGTAACATTGAATGTTCAATTTTTTATTAATGATGAATGATATAGACAAGTTGATGGCGTGGCCATGTCTAAATGAGAGAGTTAGATTAATGATTATTATTCTGTTAAACCTTTAGTTTACAATTAATTAATTGAGATAAAAAATAATTTTGAGAGTTAATTTAAAATTAAAATTCATAATTAAAATGAACTAATAAAATTTCGATAAAATCTGAAGAATTATGTAACATGGATCTGTTGTGTTGATTCTACCAAGAAGCCATCATTTTTCTGAAGAAGACTTTTGTCGAAAATTTGTATTTTTATACAAATATACTTTATTTTTGATCAAAGTCTTTTCTTTATTTTGATGAAATCTTTGGTTTTTTCTTGTTTTTGAAAATCTCTCCAAGTACATAGCTTTTTTCGAGTATATGACTAGCTTGCATCCAAATATAGGCTTTACGGTTGGAGATTCAACTATTCCGTTTATTAATATAATACTTTTTGAAAGAAAGAATAACTTCTTGGAAACAGAAATATATAGAAAGAATACTGATACCGGTTTGTTTACAAATCCTACCAATTTTTGTGTCAAAAAATTTAAAGTAATATGATTAAAGGATTTCATAAAAATAAATAAAACCTCGATCAAAATAAAATAAATTTTTAAAAAAATTCTAATTTTCGACAAAAGTCTTCTTTAAAATTTATTTCCATTTGCAAAGATCAAAACGATGTAAATCTTCTAAATTATTAATTTTCATTAGTCACTACTTATACAAATTCTTTATAGTTTATCAAAATTTTTTTGGTTTATAAATTTTAATTTTAAATTAACTCAAATTAACTCTTAAACTTGTTTAATTAAATCAAAAAATCTTGTAAATGTTTAATTATTAATAATTCTTCAACTAATAATAAAATATTTAAAAGATTTTTTGATTTAATTAAAAAAGTTTAAGAGTTAATTTGAGTTAATTTAAAATTAAAAATAAAATTTATAAACCAATAAAATTGTGATAAAATAGAAACCATTTTGTAACAAAGATCTATTGTCGTTTGGAATATATCAAGAAGTCATCATTTTCCTGAAGAAGACTATTGTCGAGAATTGAAATTTCAATAAAAATACATTTTATTTTGATCGAAGCTTTTTCTTTATTTTAATGAAATCTCAAATGCGATCAATGGTTAATTTCCCCACAATTATTCTCGCAATTATATAAATGCGTAAAGGACTAATTCATCGTTCTTGGGACCTCTCTTCTACTTTAATCAATACAAACAAGAATCTGAATAAATTAATTGATTTTCTTTATAAAAATGGGTATTCTAAATTTTATATTAGTATTTAAACTTTGAATAAACTAAATTGTGATTTCTCTTGTGCTGACGTGTCTGTGATTGTGGTTAAATTGTTTTATCATTACCTTATTCTTGAGGCTTTAAAAACTTTAAAATTCTATTAAAAATGGTCTTAAGGATATTTTAAATATAGAAGTTGTATTTCAATCTCACAAAGTTATAAATATGTTCCATAATAAGCCTATAACCTCTTTAGGATTGTGTTCTGATCTGATCTATCAATTTAAACGTAATGGGTGTAATGCTACATACATTGGAGAGACTTCCCATCATCTCTGTACTATATTTCAAGAGCATAGTTGAAATAATTGAAATAGTAATATTGTTGAGCATCGAAGAGTATGTATAAAATCAATAGGATTTTCTGATTTTAAGATCTTGTGCACTAGATTTAATAATCAACGGGATACAGTGATGTGTGAAGCTTTGTTGTTAAGAGCATTTAATCCTAAAATTAATGTTCAGTTGATGGATTCATTAAAATGAATGGATTCTTAAAATTATTTTATTAATTATGTATTAGATTGCATAATTGACGTTATATAATCATTGAAATTTTAAACGATAGTGTATTTAATGATTTGCCTAATGATGACGGTTTTTCGTCGAAAAAAGATTTTATTAAATAGCTTTCTTTTATTTTTATAAAAAAGCTGCCAATGTTTTATGAATTTTTAAATATGAAAATCTACAAGAGATTTGTTATTTATTTATAATTGTATAATACAAAAATATTTAATCTATCTTGTATTCAAAGCCGTGGGATATAAGAAAAAGCGACATTAAGCCCTCAAATTTATAATAATAAAACAAAATTTATTTTATCATCATTTAAACGAATTAATTTTTCCCCTACAACTCCATCTTGGCAATAAGATTTATTTCTTTGATTAAATATAAATTAGCTGTCTTTTAATTTTTTACTGAAAAGGTTTACATATGGATCTCAATACCGGTAAAGTGCTAATTACACCTTAAATGTTTTACCGGTAATTCGGTAATTGGAAAATCAGGATTTCAAGTTTTGTATTTAATAGATTTTCTATTGGGAACTAATTGTGACATAAACATAACATCTAGCTTCTTATTAGTTATCGATAATTTACGGAAACATCAGAAATTAGATGGAATAAAAGTATACTAGTATACAGATTTATAATTCTGCACTGCGGCTAGGGTTTGCAAACCGGTTAAAACCGGTTTTTAAAAACCGGGTTTTCAATGAAAAACTAAAAACTGAAAATATAACCTGAAAATATAACTAATCTGAAAAATAACCTGGTAATTTTTTAAACAGCATTTAAAAAAACGGATTAGCATAAATTTTACACAAGAAGACAAACTACTAATTCTCAATTTCATAATTTTTATTGGAAATTCTAATGTAATAAATCAGAAATAGTATTTTTCTGTAAAATAAACAAAAATTTTGAATAAGATCTGTAAATTGTCAGCTGATCAGTTTAGAACCACTAGGAAGATTTATATAGAATGGTAACGATGAACACAAAGATATGATCATTTATCTAGGAAGAACGGCATAGAACCGCCAAAGAGACTCGTAAGGAGTCAACCACATGAATAGCATAGAACTATCGGAAAACACTTGCTGCACCGAAATTGTTAGAGAAAACATAGATAAATAGTTTTCACACATAAGTATCCACGATCTTTACATAGATCTTTAGAAGAACTACTTGAGACGAAGAATTTATTGGCCCCAGAACAGGTCCTCCTCGGACGCTGAATATGGCCATTCGTTGGATGTTATTGAATTGGGGCTATGGGTGGCTGGGTAACTTGGTCATCTAACTTCTGCATTGAGTATTTATCAAAAAACTGACTTGGGAGGTTACTGATCGACTGTTTGTTTTGTAGCTATAGAAAGTCTGTTCTACTTTGGTTAAATTAATCTGTCGTGGAGGAATCACCACTCGAATTGGTGTTTCCTTCAAAAAAGCATTTTCATCGTGTAATTTCTTCACGGTTTCTCAAGGTTTTGAATATCGTTATCATACAACTTCCTCTTGGATTTCCATCACTGACTTTCTGCTGTTAGACTAACATTTTTTGCTAGAAGATGTTTAACCATATTGTCCAAGTTCTGGATGTCCATTTGATATCGTTCTTTTTCAAATCTCTTTAAATGGGTTTCTTTTATTAGTCGTTCATTCTCTTTCGGAAATTGATTCCATTTTCTTAATTAAAATACACATAAATCATAATATTGAATATTTAATTCATAAAACGTTAGGAACTACTGATTATAAAGATTACTGATTAAGCAAATTTTAATTGAGACCGGTATTTACAAATTGTTTAGTAGTATTTCCTTTGTTACTTTTACTGTACTGTATGTTTATTTACAATTTACCGTGTATACCACTCATAGATACACCACATGCCACTCCTCAATTGGCCATTTACACACTACACATCGTTTGAACTCATTTCTCTAATGACATTTCTGACAAATTGCTACATGCCCACAAGGTAAATTCAAAACTGAAACTGCTTCCACTTTGCATTCTTTACATCTCATCATTTGCTCCGTCTTTGCCTTGTATATTAATGACACTGTCTCCTCAAACTCTTTCATCTTCGTGATTAGCTGCTAAACTTCATTGAAAAACTGAACATTTCCCAATCGCCGCTTGCTGATATTCCAATAATATTCATTCCACACCTCTTTCTCATTCTTATTTGCTTGTTGCATCGTCAATACTCCGACTAYCCTTAAAATAGSATTTTAATAACCAAATATTTCCTCAAAATATGACACATTATCATKYTTCATCCTCTGATTAATTTKTTGTAATTCTGCTATTGATTTCTGTTCTAAACTTGACTTCTCCATCATTATTGTTTCCACAACACAGCTCYACAATCTTYRGAAATCTTCAGACATTCTATATACAAATTGGAATTATTCTTATTACGCACTGATTAAATAAATATAATTTTTGTTCTACTTCTACCATACTTTTACTGTTTTTGATTTTGAAATACAAGTTTTTTGTTTTTTACATAGTAATACAATTACTATTAAGCATAAACTTTTACAATAGTCTACATTTTGGCATCTACTATCATAGATTACTCTCTTCTCCATACCACACCCTCTCACTCGTCTCGATAGTGTTCAGGATGGCGGATATGCTCGGTAATCAATTAATTTGAAATAAGATAAGCTCTGCATTATATGCTTTTAACTCATTCACTTGATGTCTCAGATCCTCTACTATTTTGTTAGTTTCATTCAAGGTAAAAATTCTGATTTTCGGTAATGTGTCATCACTGGTTCTCCACTATTTTATTCAATCAGTGTATCTGCATCACATAAAAGTTTTGATTCTCTACCAGGGTTGCATTCAATTGCCGGGTTTGTTGCAATTGTCCGTTTAGTACATCCGAATTTCTCATTACGCTCCTATAGTGTTGGTCCCACAAATTCTCTATTGTAAAATAAGGATTTAAAGGTTGATTAAGCATCTAGGTATATGTTCGTGCTGGTTACTCCGTAATTGCTCTGTCAGTGTCGTCAAGATCCGCATTTACTGTTAGATGTTCATTAATTGTCATTTGTTTTTGTTCCATTTTACTAAATAAATGCTACTATAAACACTATCGTGATCCATTTCAAAATCAAATTTATTCAATCACTCAATACTTTAATTTACTTAATCAACTATGCTCTACTTTACATTTCGAGCTACTCAAAAACTAAATTGTGTATCCTGCTGTTACATTTCACGTAATTTATTTACAACTTTACTTTCACCACTACTCAATAATTCCACCACAGCTCAATTCCTCCCTCAGGAACTCCTGATCACACAAACTCTCTTGGTGGATGCAAATATTTTGCCGTAAAATCTCTTAACTCCGGTTCTAATCGCAGTCTCGGATATCGCCCTCGTTTCGCTTAACAAATTAACATTGTTATAATCGTCATCATGATTATCGCAATGACACTTGCTACTCCACCGCTGAGTCCTGCTGACCAATTCTCTTCATTTTTCATTTTTCTTTGCTCCGTGATTGCCTTGAACTTTAACTTGGCTTTACCCGAAAATGTCCTTCGTGAACTGGTCCTTACCAATTTTCGCATGAATTGATCAATAAAATCCTCTTACTTTTTTTAAATACATTTGATCGTATCTTCACTGGTTTAATTCGTATTGTTATTTTCTCATATTCCACTGTCGTTGTGCTTTCCGCTTCTTGTTGGACTTTATGTTTATAATTCTCCAACTTTTCCACCACTTTTTCTAGTGTCGGTATTAGCCTAATTGACTTTTTGAATTGTTCCACACCAGGGTCTCCGTGTTCGTCGTTTTCTTTTATAAATTGTACTGTTTTCGCTATAATTTTTGTGACTTTGCTTTGTATTCAGTATCGTTC
>MQRL01600828.1:3046-14063 GCA_001938525.1 Dugesia japonica
TATAAAGAGTGTGATCTTTATTATAATTCGAAGTATCAAGTAGCTGATCTCTCACCATACTTGCTGTTATTGTTTCTAAACTTATATTTTCTATTTCTAGAAAAAAGACTATCTGTGTCGCCGGCTATAATATTTATTTTACAATTATATTCCTTCCTGTAATTATTCAATTCAATGCACTGAAGTATGTAAATTCTCAATTTTGAGTGGTCAAGTACAGTTTGTCTTATGTAGCTTGGACGATCTAAACAAACGATATCCTTTTTGAGAAGAACTACTATCAAATCATCATCAATTTTTGTGGTTTTTTTAAATCCGGCTTTTGATGTGTAAGTAATCAACATTTTAGCTGAATTAGATATGCGCAGATTGATCCTATTCTTAAGATTTCCCACTGAATTTTCATAAAAACTGTAGTTTAACAGTTTATAATAGTTTCTATTCAATACAGTAACGCAATTTGATCTGAGAATTGTGTTTGTATTTTGTATATATTTGTATATATTTGTATATATCTCAAAACATGAGACTTGACTGAATTTAAAATCTATGAACCTCTGTTACTCGAACCCTTTAACTTAAATACATTTGCAGAAATCTCAGTGCACTACGTAAGTGATCTTGGAGTAGTGCGGTAACATTAATTTCTTCACTTTTGAACCTGGAGCGCTTTTATGTTCAAATGCAACCGGGAAATCATTCAAATAATCGTGTATTTCTGCTGGAATCATCATGTGTACTTCTAGTGTGTATCAATATGTTAATGATTCTAGGTCTGCATTCTTACACTCTTTCAAAACCCTATCTAATCCACAATACATCCACTAAAGATTTTTATAGGACAACCTTTGACTCAGTGCCCAACTATACAGATTATTAATATATATATACAACAAGTCAACATTTTCACTAGTGGCGAGATTATGATTATTTACAAATATTAGCTCTCCTCTTATAGCTCCTTCAAAAAAGGTATACATATCGTTATCTTGCAGCAATTAAATAGATTTATTTCAACGAAGTCAACGCAGATGCACATGAAATTCCTGGTATACCGAAATAATTCAACGATTCCAAATAGTTTTGCGCTAAAGACTTTGCTGGGAATTGTTGGAAAAAATTGGCTAACAAATACACATCCAGCTTTAAATACAACATCATATATTCCAACAAACTTTTATAACAAAATATTTCCCACAACGATAATACTTTTTCATATTCTTCCCTACTAATTTCCTCTCATTTTAGTGGTATTTGTTTTGTGTCTTCCAAGAACCTGTAATCTCGTTGCAAAATTGTACAGAAATATTCCCTTTGATTTTGTAATAATCTGATTCTTAAAATCCTTTTAGTCAAAGGTGTCGCTTTTAAGAATTTAACAGCAGATTCCAATGATAAATTTATAAACTGGTAACTGTCAATGATTTTAATTGTTGTTTCATTTTCACGTACAATTAAACATAGAAATTTTTATGTTGTCAATGGCATGCATGATATTGACCGATTCTTAAATTTATTAATATTGTTGGGTATTTAAACTCAACAAGAGATTTTATGGTTCGTATTTGATATTAGTAAAATAAATAATTGGTTTGTGATTTTACGGGTGTTTATTTTATCCTTGTGTATGTGTGGATACAATATAATATAATCAATATATTACTGAAAATGATGAAATAGGGTAATTTATTGTCTTTATTGCCTTATATAAATAAATAATCACACACCTTTTAAATATCCTTTATTTTTGGTATATAATACAGTAGAGCTTAGCTATTCAACACCTTATACGCAGTAATATAATTTACCAGAGTACATCTTCCCTGAGAGGTCAGTGTCTATGTAAATGAAATGCCTGCCTGATACTAAAAAGTTCTCAGTATTTATACTGATTTCATATGTACAACCCACCACCAATCATAGACATAGCAAATGGGAAAAATGAAAACACATTAATTTTACAAAACATTCCTTTAGTTTTATTTACTTTTACTTAAAACGAAAATTATTTTTATTAATTTTTTACAAAATTCAGAAAATTTTTGTTATTTATTTTCTTTTTTCCCATATTTACACAAGTGCATTTCAATTTGCATTTCAACACACGGCATAGAATAAACAAGTGAAATGCGTAAACTATAATGAAAATCATTAAATAAAATATAGACCATATTTTGAAAAATAATAATTAATTACAAAAATGTTCAGATTAAAATACTCAAATCATAAACAATTTTCTTCAATATCAGAATATTAAAGTTTGAAGAATTAATATACACAACATAACTCAAATAAAATGTATATCAAATTTATATCGATTATTTTCAAATGTCTAATAATCGAAAAGTGCTTCTTAAATATAGAACTGAGTTTGATTGGGTATTAATTGGATCTGCTTGGTTGAGATGTGTGATGCTATGTTTGAGTGCTATGTGATATGATTTTGTATTTATGCTGTGTTTTGTATGTTATATTCTTACCAATACTATATTTGAGGATTTGATGAAGATCATATCCTCTTAAATTATGGAAGACCACCAAGCAACGAAGTATTGGTATGATGCCTAAGATATCTGGTCTAGGGAAAATGTTTTTGAATTATAGAAGGGATCTGTCTGTACCAAGTCCTTCATCAATAAACTTTACAAGACCAGAAAGGTATGTGGAATTAGTTCTTTATGATACAGGCAAAAATTTTCCTGATAGAATTTTAAGTGAATTTTTAAGTGAATTAAAGAAGTACATGATATTTGTAAATCGAACTTTCGATAACGCCCAAGATATTTTTTTATCAACTTTAAACGTTGTATGCTTGTGTAGGTAAATCATATCCACCCTGCGTATATTTTTTGTTACAGAACAAAACTTTAACATAACAACACTTTAAGACTATTGGATGATCGAAATTTTAATGTTATTATTCCCAGATTTAGCATCTTGGAAAGTATTGGTGGATTTCGTAAAGGCTCCGATAAGAGTAGTTACTAACGCTTTATCAAAATGCCAAAATTAATGGTTATATTTTGATCTGTTACAAATCATAATAAGAAAAGTTAATAATATTGGACTAAAAAGTACTTTTAAACGTAGATATTAAACTTAAAACTTTGGAAGCTTAAGCATTTGAATCCATAGTAGATGTGAGAACGTTGTTTACTCAACCGGCTGAAATTTTTCTAAATGAAGAAAGTAACAAAGAAAATTTGAGTTATTACATTGAAGGTCTAGCGAGTAGAGATGCACAGTTTTGATTGAAGGTATGGAACCATTATAATGTAGCGTTGGAAGAGTCTCCCAATGCAGCCAACTGTCCTGAAAGTTTTTATAATTGTCTTAATTCATTATTCTTTTATGATCATTCTAATATATGGAATTTATTTGATGAATTAAAACGAGATATGGCTTATCATCGGTAAAAATTAGCAAATATTACATCTTCTCGTTCAAAAAGACTTTTGCTCTATTCCAAAAGTCGTAATTAAGATACCAGACCTGATCTTTTGCAGGATCCTTAATCTCTTATTACTTGTTAACCAATTGTGAACCTTCCTCTTTCGTATTGAATGATTTTACTACCATTGTGTTTTCAATCCTGAAGATTTTTCAATATTCCAACTGTGATATTTTCTGATAATTCATGTGATACCAGTAGTATTGAAACTGGTATTGATCACAAAAGATTTTTGGTAATACTAATTGTTAGGTAAATCTTCAATTGGTAATTCATTTTCCAAAATACAACTAATATTTTTAGATATCATTATTTTACTACTACAACACATTTTAGATAAAATAAAAATTAATGATTACAATAATTTCAATATTAATATTTTTTTAACTCGATTTCTATTGGATAAAATTATTAAATAATAATTATTTCCTCATACTAATAATATGGAGTTTAAATACCGGTATTAAATATCAAGAATTATATAATTTATAATTATGAGTTCAATCATATAATTATAATAAAAAGTAATCAAATAATCAATTATAAATTATATGGATACTATGCAAAAATTTTTAAAAAAGTCGATTATAAGTTTTGGATCAGCCGATAATTTGTTTATATATTTTTACTAAATTAAATTTAAATGAAGGTCTTAGTTTATGGACTACTTAAACATTTTAGTTTCTTATTCATTAATGCTAAAGTTAAGCGAATTCAGTATTTCTATTCATTGTATTACATTTCTTAATATATAAAAATTTTAAATTGAACAACTCTTCATAGTGTTTTCATACTTAGTAAGTTATTTGATTTCTATAATTACTAAAAATCTGCTGCTTCTATTCGTATACTTATTTTCGTCTATTTCCTTGGAGTTGAAGAAAGGTATAAATTTGTAAAAATTTATCTATCCTCGCAAAAAAATTACAGATTTATCATTTAAGCTGATTTCAGATAATTGCATGTTGAAAGGACATCCTTTCAACTTGACAGGATTCCGAAATCAAAAAAAAGTAGTAAATGATAATAGATAATAGTACTTGATAGGTATATGTTATTTTTTTTATAAAGAAACACATGTTATATTGATAGACGTCACATAGTTTTTCTGTATCAATCTCAACAGTCATCATGTTTTATTTTGTTAGTATAACTTCTTGCATACACTTTTTCTCTGTTTTGATTTTACAACTTCTAAACTCTTTCACCGCATGATCTCTACTGTAGTCATGCATTTCTTCTGATATGGTTTGTTCGATTCAATTTACGCATGAATTTCTTTTATTTTCAATGGATTATCAATCGTTGGAAAAATTTAATTAATTGATTATTGGTCAACTATTGTTAATCCCTGTTATATTAATACTAGGTATTATATGAGCGACAAGCCACCCAATGATCAAAGAATGCGCGTAGAAAAAAAACATTTGAAAATAATTTTGGAATTAAATTTTATTTATGAACCTCATTTTTGTCTTATTCATTTTTTGGCTTATGATTTGCTCAGGAAATCTTTTTTTCTCGCTATTAATTTCTTTCACATGTTTTCTTTCTTCCTGTTTTTCAATAGACCTTATGTCCGCTTTGATTTTCCCACCAACCATCCACCTTATTTGGTACATCAATTTCTTCAGGAAGTTGCATGATCACACATTTTTTCCATTTTTTGACCCCTTTTGTCCTACCACATTTTGAAATCTAAAAAAACAAATCATGAAAATAACACTTTTCATGCAATTTACCATAAAATAATGTCTGTTTAAAACTTTAAAATTTTACTAAATATTTTACAATTGCAATTATTTCGAGAATAATTGTTGGACATAACCATTTACCAAATGTGCTCAGGATTTATTGTCGTTTTTACAAGACGTTATTTATTTATTCAACAACTTTTAAAAAAATTTTAAAATAAAAAAAATTGAACATTTAACCTTGAAATTTCAAATCAGTTGATCTTGAGAACTCATATAGAGACTTCACACAAATTGTTATTGATATTTGATTTTGAACAAGATAATTTTAAGATTTCAAACCAGTTAATCTTGATTTGGGGTAGTGGAGTTATGAGCTCAAGTCTACATACTGTTGGGAGACACAAAATAAATCTAAATAGCCATACGTCAGCCAGGTCTATGTTGAATACCACACATGAAACCATAGAGTATTCTAAAGCTGTAGAATACTTAGAAAACTATATAGTATCCTAAAAACATAGAGTATCTTAAAGCTATAGAATAGCCAGAAAACCATATAACAGTGTAAAAGTTATAGTAAAGTTTTAATTTTTAGTTTACAGTAAATCAATGGATAGAATAAGCAAAGGGGTACAGAAAGTCAATGTAATACAGTAAAACCAATGAATATAGTGGAATTATTGTGACAACGTAAACCAATGGGATATAGTAAACCTATGGGTATAGTAAATTAATAGATATAGTGTGTATAGTAAACTAGTGGACATGGTAAACCAATGAACACCGCACATTGCAAAACAAGTAGTATTTTATCATAATGCCCGATTAAATCAAATTGTTCAAGTAAATTATATGACTTAACTCATAAATAGAACATGCACCAAGTCCAATCTTCCATAGACTAATTTTTAGGTCATGTGCAAATTGTAACTACTTATATACAAATTATAACCACCTATGTAAAAATAATAACCACCTATTGTATATTCAGACATTAGTTTGAAATTTTTAGGTCTAAATTTTATTTGGATAACAAATTTTATAAAATTTCTTTAGATTTAGACAAAATATTAATAAATATATACTAAGTCCATAAGCCATTTCACTAAAATGTATAAAACCGTGATTAAAATATAGACTAATTTTATTAAGATTAATATAATTTCCTAAATTTTCCTAAGTTTCATAAATTTCATTAATTAAAATGAATTACTTTCACTAAAGTTAATTAAATTTCTCAAAGGTCTTTTTAATTTATTCGAACATAATAGATTTAATTGATTTATAGTGTTCTTTAGATGTTCTTTTTTGTATTTGTTTCATAAAATTCAGCCGTTATATTTACACAGTTGGTCAATGATTATTGTAAAATAGTAGAAAGCAATAATTTAATGGACACTATACGTTAATGGATGCATGCAGCTGATGAACATAGTGTCCAAATGAATACAGAAAGCCAATGTAATACAGTAATCAAATCGGTAGAGTAAACCAATGTGATACTATACGAATAGGTACAGTAAACTTGTAGACATATTAAACCAATGTATTAAGTAAGCTAATAGATGCAGAAAATCAATAGGTGTAGCAAACCAATGTACACCACGCATTACATAACAGGTAGTATTTTGTCTCAGTATATGCTAAAATCAGTCAATTCAAGCAAGTTATCTGATTTATTATTACAATAATTCAATGCATTTATTTTTAGACTGTCGATTTTTAAATATAGCTCAGATTTAATCAGATAAAGATTTTTTGTCAAGAAACAATATTTTTTTTGGAAAAAATCTTGTAATTTAAATGTTTCAATTTTTATAGTTTTGTTTATTTCAATTTTTATGGTAAAGAGTATGAATTTGAACTTAATTAAAGTTTTTTGGTATTTGTTGTTAAATTTTCTGTTACTTACTTATAATTTTATTGTTAATTTTATCAGTGTAAATAGGTTTAATTTATAATAATGTCAAATTTGAAAATTTTAATTATTTATTTAATTATAAAACTTAAACAATGAAAAATATGTGAAAATTTTCTACAACCTTTTCATCAAGAAGGAAGCATTTTTCGAAAGGAGATCATTATAGGTAATCTTTTAATTTGATTTTTATGGGTTTTTAATAAAAATAATTATTATAAGGAAATAATTATTATTTAATAATTTCACGCAATAGAAAGTGATCAAATTCCATTTTAAAATGTAATCAGTTCTATTTTAATTATAATTATCTTACTAAGCATGTGTTGTAGTAGTAAAATAAATGATGTCTAAAGATATTAGTTGTGATTTTCAAAATGAATTACTAATTGAAGATTAACCTAACATGGTGGCAGCGGTAAATACCAAAATTTTATTTTGACGCTAAAATTATCACCCAGGTGAAACAACAAGAGAGATTATTCTCTTATTTGATAAATGTAGATTTTTTGGAAGAATATGCAAAGACGTTGAAAAAAGTTGAACATTTTCAGTCTCGTTTACGTATGGCATTTGAAAAAGAGAAAGATGTTATCAAAGATTTTCAAAATTTAATTAACTACAGGTGTGGAAATGTAGAGGTTCAAGTTCTTTTAAAAAATGTAAAAGATTTAGTAAAAAGATTTTTTACAAATAAAGATTTTACTGAAGAAAAATGGTAGCAAAGATGCTAGTATATTGTTCAGATAACAACAAAGATGAAGAAGAAGTGATTTTGCGGAAACGAGAGAATAAAGAAGAAATTGAAGAAACAATGACGTTGGTAGATCAAGTAGAGAAAAACAGAGATCGAGTTAATGCAGTTAGAAGTTGCGCAAGAGTTACAAATCGAAATTATCAGAAACCTGTATTTCATACCTTGAATAGACATGTGGATCAAAGAAAGAGAAAAAAATATCGAATGTTAGTTATGTCATAAGATCGGTCATACTAAAGGAAATTGTCCTACCAAAAAAGTGGTAGATTGTTGAACTTGTCATAAAACAGGACATATAAATCGAGGTTTTCCAAATAAAAAGCAGCAAAATGTTTTGGTTGTGGAAAGGTTGGCCATATTAGAAGGTTATGTCAAGAAGTGAGGTGTAAACGATGTGGTAATGGTGGACATAGGTCCAAAGAGTGCTAAACAAATTTGAAAAGGAAAAGAACGAGTGAGAAATTTATAACTGTAGATAGATCAAGAAACCGATGTAATCGAGTACGTGCGATTGAAGAAGAAAATGTCAATACAAACGATGGATATGAGGAAGTGTATGAAAGTGATTTCGAAAGGCAGTACCCAAAAAGCAGGGCTCTACCAGTAGAGGAGTTAATTGGAGCCATCCATTGTTAAATAAAGTGATTAATTATCCTCAAGGGGTCGAAAAATGGGATGATATCGGGAAATTTTCAGAGAAATTTTACAGGTTCTTATAGAGGGAAACTGTTGCAAATGATAGAAAAATAGAATGGGTTGGATCAATTGAAACAAAACAAAAAACAAATATTTTGTACCATAAATTGCAAGGTAGACCAAGTGTTACTGTATCGATTCAATGAAATAAAATTGAATGTCTATTATATACAGGGATTTAAATTAACGCGATGACTTTGAGTTGTTTTAATAAATTACGAGAAGTTCATTTAGAAATGAGTGATGAAAGGTGTTGTGCAAATAATAGTACACTGGAAGTTGTTGGAAAAGTTAGAAATGGAGTAATAATTGATGAATTTTGCATAGACTGACTTTCTTATTTGCTGAAAGAGTGACATCAGATCTGATAGAATTTTTGGATACCAGCTTAAGCAAAAGATGATAGCAAAACGGATGAAAAAGTGGAAAATTAGATTTGCAATATTGAAGCAAAATTTGGGAGAAAAATTAAAAAATTTCGATTTAACAAGAGCCTTAAATACTTTGAAGATTAAAGACGATCAACGGCTATTAAAAATTTTTGGAAGTAAAGAAGATGCTTTTATGGCAGATAAATTGGATGTAGGACGCACACATCTGACAAGACACAAAATAATCACAAGTGGTGAACCAATCAATGTAAAATCATACAGGCAATCAATGAACCTAGAATCTAAAATTGAAGAAGCTATTCACAACCTTTTCGAGAATAATATTATCNGGAAATGCAACTCTCCATGGAATACCCCACTGATTTGTGTTTGGAAAAGGAAAAGAAGAACATAGGAATGTTTGGAGTTTAGACAATTGAATGCAGTAACGAAAAGACATGCCTTTTAGATGCTTAATGTCGATGAAATGCTGAACAAGTTAGATGGTGCCAAATATTTCAGTTCAATAGATTTGGGAAATGCATACTATCAGGTAGAGGTTGAAGAAGAATCTCAAGAAAAACGGCGTTTTCAACAAAACACGGACAATATTTTTTTAATAGAATGCCATTATTATTATTATTATGAAATTCATTTCCAAATTATTATTAGAATTTGGCATGTTTGAACACAGAAATTTATTTTATTGCTTAGTCAATTTTGCAATATCAATAAATGTTTTTTATAAAGGAAAAACAATTAAAAAACAAATAGATAAATATTTATTTATAACATATTATATTTGATCTTTGTATAATTAATACATTCTCAAATCGGTAATGATAAATCTAATGTGCCCCATAATGAAATTCTGATACTTTTGACTAGTCCTATTTGATGCATTACATCATAAATTTTATTCACCAATTCTTTTGTTTCAATTACCATACTCATTCTTGGGCATCGATTAAAACACAAATCGAGTATTTGTAAATGACAATCCGGTTCTGAGGCTTGTCGTAAAAGAATAAGAATACCATGAAGAGATATGTTACATCGTTTTAAATAAACTTCACGTAGAGTTCGTTTCATCGTTAAAATATCTTTTAAAATCTCAACGCCTTCATCTCCAATAGCATTATCACTGAGATCTATAGACGTTAAACCTTTATTCATTAATAAAGCATTATTAATTGTTAAACAATCAGATTTCGATAAACCAATCATAGCAAGAGAAATCGATTTCAAATTATTATTATATGCTAACCCAGATGCTAAATATGTTATATCTTTATTTTGAAGTTTATTCATACTCATATTTAACTGTTTTAATGAATAATTGAGTTTTAATGATTCATACAGTGTTTTTTGATATTTCATATTTGTTAATTTCAACTCTAAACTAATTAATGGCAATTTCGTTAAAATATAAATACTATTTTCTGACATATTTTCAAGATCATTATGACTGAGACTCAATGATTTTAAATGAAACTTCAAAGTATTCTGTGAAAGAACGTCTAAAAACTCTTCAATTCCAGTAGCAGTCAACGAGCAACAAGTTAAATCTAAAGTTTCAATACTATTTTTCAATTGAAACAATGACTGAATATGCTTCAATCCAACATCAGTAACTGGATTTGTACTGATATCAAGTTTCTTTAAAACTTTCAACGATTTTAAGCCTTGTATGAGATTGTATGTATCTTCTCCATTTAGATTACATGAGGAAATTATAATTTCTTGACAACATTGAAAATCTTCATTGATTTTCGAAAATAAATACCAAAATTGATTTGGTAAATTCAAATCATTCAAATGAATATTAATAAATAGCATTTTCTGACTTTCCGGTTTTATAATAAAGTTTTCAGTTTGATAATTAATATGGATTAAAGATGAATTATAAATCAATGATTTAATTCTTTCAGTTTCATCTGTCGAATTCTGTAATAAACTAATAAAATTGATTACGTAATAAATCTGATCGATTACAGATGAAAGAAATTTTTCTGATCTATTTAAATTGTAAAACAAAGACGATTTCTCATTGATTATAACAAAAAGAAACGTTGATAGTTTGCAAATATTTGCTTCGGAAAACACGAATTTATTGAAGAATAATTG
>MQRL01601046.1:9333-23745 GCA_001938525.1 Dugesia japonica
CACCTTTTCCTTTTTCTATATATTCAATAATTTCTCTTGTAACAAGATCATTTCTTTGTATTTCTTTGAAACGACATTTATCAAAATTTGTTTTATCTAATACATTGATTCTTTGAACGCGAGCTCGTTCTCCCTTGGCATCTTGATGTGACGTCTGACATTTTGAACACCAGTTTTCGCCTATTCTTGAAAGTCTATCGGCATTCCCATGTGCTGCTCCTTTTTTGAATTCTAGATTGAAATTAAATTCTGCTAAATTTGTTATACATGTTTGGAACGGCGAACTAATAGGTTTACTCGTCTTCGTCAGAAAAGTCAGAGCTTTATGATCTGTTCTTACTCTAAATTTTTTTCCGTATAAATAATGTTTGAAATACACCATGAACTCTTGAAATGACAACAACTCATTGCGAGTTACGCAATATCCTTTTTCATGATCATTTAATGTGCGTGAACCATAAGCTATTACTCGTTCTAATCCATAGTTTGAAATTTGGCTTAAAACTTCTCCAATTGCCCCAAAACTAACATTTGTATCTAATATCATTTCACTTTTATCATTTGGAAAAGCCAAGATAAGAGCACTACATAACTTGATCTTTAACATTTGAAAACTATCCTCACATTTCTTTGTCCATTCGATATTTTTTTCATGGCCCACAGTGGCTGCATGTAATGGTGCTGCAATGAGAGCGTATCTTTTATAAACGCCTGTAATAATTGGTTAGACCTAGAAATGCCCGTATTTGTGTGGTGTATTTTGGTATCTTTGCTTCCCGAATTTTCCTGATAGTATCTTCATTTGTCTCAACACATTTAGCACTAATTGTATGGCCCAAGAATCGCAATTTCTCAGAATTGAATACGCATTTATCCGGATTTATCTTTAAACCTGCTTTTTTTAGTAAAGAAAAAACGTTAACAACCCGTTTATCATGCTCTTGTTGAGTTCGTCAATATATCAAAATATCATCCAAGTATACTAGTACTCCTTTGTACAACATTCCGTTGAATAATTGATGCATCAAACTTTGGAAAGNTGCTGGTGCAGTGCACAATCCAAATGACATGCGATTAAAACAAAACTGCCCCATCTTTGCACTAAAAGCTGTTTTCAACTTCGATTTTTCACTTAACTCAATTTGGTAGTATGCTTGTCCCAAATCTAG
The DNA here is from genome assembly GCA_001938525.1 of Dugesia japonica. NCBI lineage: Eukaryota > Metazoa > Platyhelminthes > Tricladida > Dugesiidae > Dugesia > Dugesia japonica. The sequence continues at coordinate 10,503 of MQRL01601046.1, forward strand.
CGATGTAAATAAAATCGATCCCTCAAGCGTGTCTAAAATTAGTTGAATATCACGCACCGGAAAATAGTATTTCTCTGTAATTGAATTTAATTTCCGAAAATCCAGACACATTCTTATTGTTCCATCTTTCTTCGATACAATTACCAATGGGGAATTCCACGGACTTCTGTAACTCTGTATAATATTTGCTTTTCTAAGATTTCCCATTAAACTTATCAATTGTGCTTTCCAAATGCATTGGTTGTCTTCTAGGATTTAACATTATTGGTCCTTCTTTTGTTTCAATGTGATGCTGCATTATTGTTGTAAATCCAAGATCAAATTTCGATGTCATAAATATCTACGTGTTCTTCTGTCAGTTTTCTAATTTTTTGATTGACATTTCTTTGAATATTAAGAACATTTTTCACTCCGTTTGGATTCTCAACAACTGGCTCAACAACATCCTTTGAATAAATAAAATAAACTTCGATTATCTTCAATCCAAATATCCTCATCATGTAAATGCCCCCAATAAATTCTGAACGAATATCTTTGACAATTACAACCTCTTTTTTCTCTTCGTTTTCCATACCAATGTATATGTAATTTAGTTTTACCAATACATCTTTTTCCTTTCTCTGAAAAAACTCCTGATAACACAGTCTGAGACTGCGATAACGCTGGTGATCCAATTCTTCTCCCGACTTCTGCACTCATTACTGATATTGATTCTCCTGAATCCCATAATATTTCAACATAATATCCATTACACTGCATTATACTCCATTCTCTTCCATCTTTCTTCTGAAAAACCTTCTTTTTATCAAATATCATTCTTGCATCTCTAGTTTTGCGATCAGTTATTGCAACCTCACTGATGAGATGGATGCAGTGGGTTGCCAATCGTTTTTAATATCTTCATCGTCTGTAGGTACATCATGTATATAATCTATAGATTCCCCTGTACAGGATCGATTATCATCCTCTTCTGCAATACACAAAACTTTAGACACCGAAATATCTTTTACTCGAATTAGCAAACAATCCCGAAAACTATGACCTTCCATTCCACAAATTAAGCATTTTCCTTTTAATGGGCAATTGATTTTTTATGACTTGTTTCCCCACAGCAAAAACATGCTTCTGTCTTTTGGATTTCGTTTCACGGCGGTATTTTCCCTTTAGTTTTACAATATAGTTTATTTGCTAAATGTTTCAATGAATTCTGCGGGAAATTATTGTACTGACCTTGTTTTTGTATTGGCTTGCTTCGTTCGAAATATGGATCTTCTTGAAAACGAGTTGGCCGATCTCTAATATTTCTGTTCCTTGAACACTTATCTTTGGGTGATTGTTTCCAAATTTGGATTGATATATATTCTATTTTAATAAATCAGCATAACTCTCTTTCACCATACTTACAGAGTGCGCTGGCATTAGTTTATTCAATTTAGTAGCCACTTCTTTTCGTTGAATATCTGTTAACTCTGGTTGGAGGACAAATGATTCCTTCAATTTTTCGCTCCGTATGCCATTAGTTATGAACAATGTAGCTATTTCGTCTAATGACTTTTTACTTGAAAATACTTTATTGACAAGCTTTCTAACTATAATTTCAAAATTTCTGATTTGGTTTCTGCATTATTCTTGAGAAGATTGAAACTTTATCGACCAATGTGTCTTGAATAATGAATGACTCTTCAAACCAACTTTCACAAATTTCATTAGATAATTTCTCAACTTTTGCTTTTTCCAACCACAATTCCTTAGCATCGTGTCGCATTAGCATATCAAATGCAAACGATAATTCGATTTGATTAAACGACGCGAATTCTTTTGTTGTTTGAAGCCACTCTTTAGCTGTATCTGATAATCCATAAAAAAACTCGACTTTGGAATTAGTAACTCTTGAGTTGAAGATGGTAATTTCGTAAAAGTTTTTTGTCTTTCATCTTTTTCTTTTTTTGCCATCGTGTTCACTGTAACGTGGTCGCCAGAACACAAGATTCTTCCATAATGTTTATTTATTAAAATTCAAATTATAAAACTAATATTTAAACAAAGTTTATATATCAATTTATAACTGATATATAACTGTTTATATTTTCTATTTTATTGAAATACATACTTTCAAATTACTGAGAATCTTTTGATTTCAATTATTTCATTCGATATTGACTACAATGATGTCAGAAGCAAAGAAGAAAATCACATTCAGGTGAAAATACCAAATTATTTTCCAAATCTGATCAATTGGTTCCCACAAGAATATGCAGCTTTCGAACTTTCCAACATTCATAATTCCAAGACAAAATATTTTCACCTTCTCACTAGCTTGCCTCCAGACCTTTTAGAAATCGTTTCCTACGATTTAAATCCACATGCCAATGAACCTTATGAAACTTTAAACCAAACCATATTAGCTAAAACGTTAATATAAATGACACAGGCCATCGATTGGCTTACAAATTCAAACAAGGAATCTTATAAGCGTCCATCTCAAACTTTATTGGACCTTACCCAATGCTTCAAAATTATACAACCTGGTGAAAATCCAGAAATGTCAAACCTTTTGTGACATATCAAACAAACTGCTTTATTCTCTATATTAATAAATAAATATTTTTTTGTACCATTATCATTAAAACTGTTGAATTGGATGTCAACTTTTCTTTTTTTAATTGGCTCATTTCATTGACTGAAAGTCATATTAATTTTTAAATTTATCAATTTTTAACTTATTTGTTAAATTAACAATGTTAAATTTTGTTAATAATACATTTGAATTAAATGTCACAATTACTTATTATTCAAACAAGTGAAAATGTAATATATAATTGGAAAATAGGTCTTTTTTAACTAAAACATATTGGGCCAATATTATTGGAAATAGTTGTGTATCTATAAAATTATAATAATTTTAATTAGATTTAGAAAAGTTTAATTTATGGAAATTTCTAGTAAATTTTATATAAAATTATAATCTATTATATGATTAATAAAATTTCAATTACCCCTGCAGACATTCAGTTACCAACCTATAGTTAGGATCAATTCGAAATCTAGGAAAGTTCAAAGTGTTGCACATATATTTAATTGGTCCCTTACCAATCATTAAAAACCAAAAGTTTATACTATCAAACAATGATCGTGATACTACATGGACAGAAGTAGTGATTCTGAATGAAATTACATCCGAAAACATTAAAAAAGCCTTAACAAAAGAAAGAATATCTCGCTTCGGAGTACCAGAAATAATAGTAAGTGACAATGATAGACAATTTATGTCTGAAAGATTAAACGATTTCTGCAAATCCTTTGGAACTAAATTTAGGGATACAACACCATACCACCCACAGTGCAATGGAAAAATAGAAAGATTCAACAGTTCTCTAAAAATGCTCTACGAACTCAAGGAACTAATGTTGAACGCAGCTAGTTGGAAAATCTTCCATTAACAATGTTAGGAAACCACAACGCCTCTGAGGACGATTCAGAATTATCACCATGCCAAACAGATTTTAGAACTACTATCCGTTTACCAAGTGATATTGTTCTACCATCATGCTCTGATGCACAAACAATGGTTCCGACAGAATTTCGAAACAGCTTTTTCAGATCACATGGAGTCACAAAAACATTCATACCACAAGGAATTGATAAATGTAAATCTGTATGGATGAAATGCCAATCAAGAAGACCACTCCTACCAGTTTATGAAGATCCATATCTGGTCATTTGGAGAAATGAAGAAGGCAAAGTTTTTTAAGTAATTCGATGAGGACAAGCAGAGCCAATTTAGATAGACAAAATTCGTTCAGCCTCTATATTAAACGCTCCTCCATCTGACGGGAGAGAATAATATAGTATTTGACTCAGATAATTAATTAAAAATATTTTAATACATTTTGTTTATATCTTTTCTTTTATTGAAATACATACTTTCAAATTACTTAGATTCTTTTAATTTCAATTATGTCATTCGATATTGACTACACCGTATTTTTAATTATTAATATAAGCCAGTTATTTTTTCATTGAAAATGTTGGTAGTTGTTAATACGCATATATGAATTATAAATTGATCTAAATACTGTTTAATTTAAGAAATACAATTATTACACGAATAATTGCTAGACTTAACCATTGCCCGCATTTTTAAAGTTTCAATAAATTAAAAAGCTTCGATCAAAGTGTTGTTTTTACTTATTGTTAGTAATTACTAACAAAAAAATAAGATTTGATCGAAGTTTTCTAATTTATTTAAACTTTGTTTAATTTATTTCTAATTTTTTACTTTGTTTAATAAGTTGGTAAAGTAATCTATATTTTGCTCCTTTTGATAAATTTAATAAATTCTTCTATACTTTATTTATATTATCTACACTTTTGTTTATATTTATCTACATCAGGGGAGTCAAACTCGTGGCCCGGGACCACATGCGGCCTCAACGAACATTTTTGCGGCCCAGCCCGTATATCGGGACTATAATATATGATGAAATAACAAACAGACACAGAATAAAATTAAGATAGAATTCACTGAACATTTTTTCAATTATACTCTTTTTTTGCTATTATTAAACAAAATGCGTACAGTATTAATACAGTATTAGAGTTACAGTATTAGTGTGACCCACTGACTAACGAATTCGGTCTAATGTGGCCCGAGAGATCATTTGAGTTTGACATCCCTGATCTACATGAATAGCATTGAATTTATTCAAATATTATTGAAAAGAATTAATTACTGCAACAGCATAAACTTTGAAACCATTCTATAATAAAAAATTAATAAATAATAATAATAAATAAAAATAATAATAATAAATAAAAATAATAATCATTATTATCACGTAATTATTATGTAATCATGATGTTATCAACACACAAAAATTCGACCAATCAAATTTAAGCCACAAAAAAAGGGAGGGGAGGGGTGGAAGAGAAGTAATTTTGGTCGTGCGCTCCTATCCTTCTACTACTATACAAATTTTTAATGAATATTTTTAAAACTTTATTTTATCCTTATTAAATTATTTTATAAAAAAAGTTATTAAATTTTTCAAAATAGGTGCATTTGTACCGTTTGCATTGTCTTATGGAGGCCAACGACTATACGTAAATCAATTAAACAAATTTAAATCTAAAACGAAAAGTAAACATCGAAGAAGATTACCGAAAATTCGGATAACCAACAAAAGAAAATTTAATATATGCATTTTACTTCATTGAAAATTTCTAACATAAGATAAAACTTCCGATATTAATAAATGAATATAAAAGCAAAAAAATTAAATTGGTAAACAATGAATTATAAAATAAATTTTTACAGCATTTCAAGATTGACAAAAACTTGCAAAATTTGCAAAAAGTAATTTAAATAACTGTGCTCGTAATTATTTAACAAGGTTAAATCCAAAGTATATATTTAACAAGTATTTTTATAATCTAAATGACGGGAATCATCACATATAAATAATCAATTTTAACTTATTGTAGCTATGATAGAATCAATACAAGGTCAGAGGCCAAGAAATGCTAAAATAAGGAGAATACACCGATCCCTCTATTTACAGGTGCTCATTTTACGGAATTTTGTTATTATGGAATGAAAGAAATAATCCACAAGTTCGATATACAGAACAAAATATGAGAAATAAAAAAAAATCAGATGTCAATAAAAGTTAATAATTAATAAATTCGAAGTTTGCGATGTCACATAACAAAGAATAAAATGACAAAGAAATTTGCATTTGTTTTTTGGTTGTATTTTTCAGTTATTAGGTTTGTGAGTATGTTTTGAAAAGCGAGTTGAAATTTGTGTGGTTGGTGATCACTTTTTCTTAAGATATTTTATTTAAAAAGATTTGAATTGTAGATGAAAAATTTAAATAACAAATGAGTATTTGGTTTTAAATTTTACATGACGATTAATTAATGAAGTAAAATTTTTAAATAACTTTGAATAAATTTTAAATAATTTGAAAAATGATCACCAATTAAAACATGGAATTTTAATTTGTTTGAATAAACAATTACTGTTGGATATAGTTTTTGTTTTGTGAATAAATCTTTTATGGAAATGAGTTTTGACATTAATGATCCGATGAGTACTTCAAACTTATCTAACAAGCTTTATTTTACTTTTTTAATAAAATTATAGAGAAATTCGCTTTGTTTTGTTTTAATTTTCGGTTATTTGTTCTTATTTTTAAGCGATATTATATACATACAAATTTGCTGTTTTATTGCAAATATAAAAATTATGGATCTTATTTAAAAAATGACTCCAGTGGTAGAATTTCAACATGTTTTTTTGGGGTCATTTTCTTAATATGTTTAATTCTATTATTATTATGTATTTTTTATTGTAAATCTTTAACATGAATTATATACATTGAAATTTTAAAAAATATGTATATTTAGTGTAAATTTAATTTAATATTTTAAAATATTTAATTTTAGGGTCAAACATTTATTGTTTTTTGAATATATTTAAGTTTAAGATTGAGATGAATAAGAAAAAAAGCATCAATAAGAGATCGATTTGTATGGAAATACCAAAATAAACATTGTAGTCACTATAAGACTACAACCTCCATAAGAAAAGTTTCATTTTTTGGTAGTTCCACAATCGATCTTAAAAGTTGGTTGGAGATTTTATATCGACGGGAAGTTGAAAAGAGTATTTGTCAGATTAAAAAGTCGATAACGATTGCGCCATCTACAATAATTAAAATCTTCAAGCTGTTAAGAACCCATATATTCAACTATTTTCTGAGGCATCCAACTAAATTCGGAGCATAAATGTTGTATATCAAATTGACGAAAGCCGATTTTTTCATAAGCAAAAGTATCATCTAGGTAGAGTTTCAGATTCCCAAATATAGGTATTTGGATTTATAGACTGCAGTTATGTTCCAGCGAAAGGATTTATGCAGGTGGTACATGATAGAAAAGCTGATACTTTATTGCCAATAATTACTCAGATAGTATGTCCAGGTAACATTATCCATAGTGATTAGTGGAGAGCTTATTGTTCTCTTGCTACATTGGGATATGAACACCTGACAATTAATCATAAAATGAACTTTACTAACCCTCAAATAGGAGCTCATACCCAGAATATCGAAGAATATTTGAATAAACAAAAATCCCGTTGTAAAAATATGTGAGAAATTAGAAAAGAATATTTACAAGATTTTCTTAATGAAATTATGTAGCGTGACAATGTCATAGGAGAAATTAATTTTTGTAATAAAAAAAATTGGATTAAATAAATTGAAATGAATAAAGTTGTTCGTTTAAAAATGTTCTTGAAACGAGTAATTGTAGGGTCATTTAATTGAATTGTGCACTTTTGGGGTCTTTTTTAAAAATGATCTAAAAGTATTCCTCTGAACTAAAAAGTTACCCGTTCAAAATGTATTCTAAACCAATGTTTCCCACCTTTTTCTTCATATTGAAGACTCCATCAACCACCAATACAAATTCGATAACTTCTGCTACCCATTTTAGTACTATTGAAATGTAGTGTTATTGTTGAATTAACACACTGATAAATAAAGATAAGAAAAAAAATAGTTAGAAAAAGCAAAGATACAAAGAAACCTCTTCTTTAATGAAGTCGGTGAATGAAAAATCAAAAGTTTGCAATTTTTTTCGGAATGTCGATGCAAAAAGAAAGGTAGAAGTTTTATGTTGATGTTGTATTAATGCTCAGATATCTTACTTTCATGAAGCACACAAGTAATAAAAGGTAACATTTCATCGCTCAACATTGCCTACTTATTCTGCATTCAGTTTTGTAATATATTCATTTATTATAATTAAAAATGAATATATGTAAAACAATTAATTATCAAATTAATTGTTGTTTAAGTATTGCGAATAAAGAGCTCAGATTTTGAATATTAATACAACTTGGAATTTATGTCTTTGTCTGTAACAAGTTTTCATCGCTCGTAAATTCTTTTTGATCACCCAGGTTGGGAAACACTGTTCTAAACGATCTACGAATTTTAAGAGTAAAATATAAGGTAAAAATAAAAGTAATCACATTGCAAATCAAATTGGATTATTACGGCGATTTAAAACAGGCGAAAAGCTTGCGGAAATTTCTAAAACAATGTGTCTTGCAACTTCATTTGTGGGAACAAATAGAGATAATAAAATAAAATTTGAGAAACAGTCAATATCAACTGCACCTCTAAGTGTAACGAAATCAACTCGTTCCCGAAGTTGTACTATAAAAAGAATGGAAAAACTGCTGGAAATATGAATAGAAAATAATAATCTGCTTAATATAACCATGAGTTCCATAATCAACTAAGAAAAGACCAGATGTATCTATGAAAGTTTGCAGAAAGAATTAGGCGGCAGTTCAAAAACGAACATTTCAATGCCAGCAAAGGATAGTTCGAAATATTTAAAAATAATTTTGGTCTTCATAATATTTAAATGAAATGTGAATCTGCAAGTGCTGATACTGAAGCAGCTCGTCAGTATCTCAAGATATTAAAAACATAATTGAAGAAGGTGGGTATTTACCACAACAAGTGTTTAACACCAACAAAACGGGTCTGTATTGGAAGCGTATATTATATTTTAATATACTATGAGAAGGTAAGATTTTGGTTTGGATTAAAGTACACAACTATCATACAGTAATGCCCCGATTTACGAAAGCTCGTTTTAAGAAATTTCGAAGTTACGAACATGTAAAATAAAAGCTTCGATCAAAATTTTTGTTTTCTTTTTGAAATCTGATAACAATTCGATAATTCGACCTTGTCTTCCTCAGAAATTGACTTTTTACGAAAAAAAATTTACGAACATGAGCTATAAAATATAAAATTCGTTATACGTATGAAAACTTCACTATTACGAACAAATTTTTAAACTATAATTTGGGAATTCTCAGAATTATATTTACAAAAAATATAATTATATCATTAATTGAAATTTTTTTTAATGTAACTTGTATGTTGTTCAAGAACATAAAGAATCTATTTCAGATGCCAATTCGATGAAAGATCATCCATATACTAGGTTAGATGAGGCGTCATATGACATATCGGAATAAATATAATATTTATAATTAATAGTTTTTTGGCTTAATAAAGTTAAATTTTATTTTTTTTATAAAAATGATTAATTAATAATGTAATTTTATTTTTAAAATGAATAAATTTTTTAATTTTCTTTCTTTATCATATTGTTTTATAAAAATATTGTAGGGTTTCATGGAACAAAAAATTTAGGTACACATCTATCTATTTTTAATACGAACTTATACTAAAATAAATCTCGTTTACAAATATTTTTATTCACTGGAACGTATCTTTTTATTTTTAATGGAATGTCATACAAATATTGGGTTCGCTATACGAATATTCGATATACGACCTATTTTGCATAACACATCATGTTCACAAAGCGGAGAATTACTGTATTATTCTTGTTTTAATAAAAAAAATTAATTGCATTTTTAAAGTTGTGTTGGGGTGAAAAGCCCGGTTAATGAAGAAAAACAAAGACCGGAGGTCGAAATTAAGAAATAACGGGGGGAAAGTTAGAAAGGCAAATTGAGCAGAATACATGGTGAATTGGAAGACAAAAAACCAAGAAAAAGATGCATGACAGAAAGAAAACCTCAAACAAGATAAATTCGATTCTAATCAATCACACTAATTAAAGAAAGTTCAAATTTATATTGAAAAAACAGAAAAATTATTATTTTAAAAATAATTAATTAGGAAAGAAAAAATTAATTAATTCTATCAGAAAATAAACTAAAATTAGTCAAAAATCCGTTTTTTTCGAAAATCTTGGCTCAGAAAAATCATAGAAACTCGGAGTAATAAAATCTGAGAAGAAATGTATTAGAGCATTGGGATTGTGCCATTAGAAAATTATAGCACTATCAGGAGGACCTTTACAGGGATTTAAAGATGGGGCCAATGAGGGTCAAGAAAATAAAAGTAAAACAAAGAACTGAACATCACATGGTGACCTGAAAATAGTCATCAATATAAATTCAAAAAATTGTAGAAAAAATCTGAAAATTGGCACTATCGCCAATAAGAAGCAAGAAATTTGAACTAAAAATAACCGACCAATGTAGAACGAATCGGGATGTAATCAAAACTGGTATAAAACCCTCCTGATTTTAGTCGAAAAAACACACTTTTTCTCATATTTCATTTACGGAAAGTTATAGTAAATCTATTCAGGACAGAAAATTTGGAAACTGTTTAGTTATTATAGCGATTAAATTAAGGAAGGCAAGTTATTAATTTGCACTGCAATAATTTAAAGCATATTCTTTAATTAATAAATTAGAGTTAAAAGGAACGGCAGAAGAAACTGAATAAAAGCAACAAGAATCTAATCTAATCTTATTGGTTATTCGTCGAGAACGTAAGCGGATACATCGGAAACAGTTAATCGCACACCTTCTTTTCCCAGATTGTATTTCTACCCCTGATGAGTTGGATCTTCAATGCTTCGCAAAATTATTCCCATTGCGTTGTAGCGTCGATGTAGACAGTGAAGACTGACTAACGTATCTGGTTATATCTTTGGCATAAGTTTAATATAAATTACGCGTCTTGATTAAAATTTTTGAATTCTTTTACAGCACCTCTTTAGTAATTTAGTTCGTAAATTGCTGAAAATTAATTATAATTCCAATTTTTACAGAACCAAATAAATTTAATGGAATACGTATGGGAAACCTTGTTCAATAGACGAACCAAGAGAGTGGTCTTCCATCGGTACTGGAACCCCTATGACCGAAACGCTAGAGTTCTCGCCGACTACTCGAATTTATCCAAAGAGGACGCAGAGAATAAAAGAGAGTGGGCCGCGGATGAGAGCCAGGCCTTCTATCAATGTAACGGTCCTCATCGTACCCAAGAGATACTACATCGCACTACTTCGATTATACCTATGTCCGCCGTTCATCTTTCTCCTTCCACTAGGTTGACCGTATCAGTAAGCAGTATTTTATGGGAACTGCGAAATCAGGCAGACGGCGGTGTCTCCGAAAGCAATAACATTATTGACGCGAGTGGCATTTGAACCAATCTAATTTAGTTCTTCGTTTTCATGTTTAATATAGAATAAAAAATATGTTTTTTGCACCTACTTATGTTATAGTACCATATTTTAGAACCTAGCAACTCCATAATCTAAGTGTGTGTTAGGAATGAAATAATCTTTATATGTTCTTGTGGTGTAATTAGTTTTTCTAGTAATAAATTATAGCCGATCTCACTTATTTAGGTTAAATGTGTAAGTCTAATTCTGTTATCAACTATTTGTTAAGTATAGGGTTGTGCTCCAGTAATTGCTATAATTTTCCAGTAACACTGTTCGACTACTTCATTAGTTTACATTAGAAATCAATAATGTCCTTCTCTATTTTTCAGTGCACTCTTTATTAAATCGATCAACGGCCCCTACGAAGAAAATCCAAAGGGAGTCTAGTGAAGACACGGAGATGTCTTGAGAGCTGTACCGATTGACCAAACGTAGAATATAGGCTGAGATGGCCAATGCCAATGCGAAGGTCAAAAGATTTAAAACCAAATGTATAGCTTGCCGTAAAGAAACTGTAGCCTCCCACGAGCAGGAGAGATCATGGAAATCACAATTTGAATCGTTCGCAGAAATTATCCGGTCCCTCCATGACCGTGAGAATAAACTGGTAGATGACATCTTAAGCTTAAGGATATATATATGTGTGGAAAATTTTATAAAGTCATTCAAAAACTCCTCACGAGATATAAGAAATGCAATAAATATTGCAAGACTTCGACAAATTGAGGAAAATAGAAATAGATTAAAATAATTAATCAAAAGTATAATTGTTTTGAGAAAACAAAATATTTCCTTACGAGGTCATCTTTTTTAAGTTAGTCTTTTTTTAAATACGAAATCTATTACAAACGAGGGAAATTTTCGTGAAATTCTACATTTTAGAATACCAGCTGGTAATATAACTTTAAAAATTCATTTGGAAAACCGTCATTCAAATGCCACCTACATAAGTAACACGACTCAAAATGAGTTGATTACTTTATGTGGAAAAGAAATTAAAGACATTATGTTAACACAAGTAAAAAAATCAAAATATAATCAAAGCATACAAATATAATCAATGCCTACTAGTACAGGCTGCTCGAAATACCATCATCACCAATAAAGAAATAATTTCATTTTTTAATGCTTCTTCCAGGAGAAACTATGTAATAAAGGCAGTTAATAATTCATCCTTAATTAGTGGATGTGATACCAGATGGTCGGAACGACATGATTTTTTTAAAAATTTAAAACATGCTTTTTAAAGATTATGGAGTCATTGAAATTAATCTCGCAATGGCAAGATAGAGATTCTTCTAATATAACTAAATTGCTAAAGAATTCAGTTTGTAACCAATTTTCATAGTTACGCTATGCTTTTTGTTCGATATTTTTAGCAATATGGTAACTTTAAGTAGACTAATACAAAAAAATCAATGCAAAAATTTCTCGCTAATAATTAGGTAAATAATACTATTGATCTTTTCAGGCAAAAAGGAAAATGATATAACATGGTTTAAAAGAATTTATAATGAAGTCATAAGTATTTTAAACGAATTACAAATTGAGATTACGAAATCTCAAATTACCAAATCCCAGAGAAATAGACCAAACGTAGATTAACCTAACGTAGAGGATTATTACCAAATTAACATACATTTGCCTATACTGGATAACATTATTACTGATCTGCAATACAGATTCAACAAAGATAAAATGAATTTGTTCAATTTTAACAAAATAATACCTGGTATTTTATTAACAACAACTGACGAAGATTTAGATGTCACTTTAAAATCTATTTAAACATATTTAAATAAAATTTTACCTGAAAATACAACATGTACAATAGCAATTAAGTCTGAACTGGAATTTCAGAAATTACAGAGACACAAGAAAAATCAACTTGAAGAACATTTACCAGAAAATGCTTTAGGTGCATATAAAGAATGTGACACCAATATTTATCCAACAGTAAAAGTAATTTTACAAATTTTTAGATGAGTTTGATAAACTCAACTGATTCTTAATATCAGAACTCGAATTCATTACTAAATTTATTCAAACAAAAAGAATGCTTAACACTATTTGTTTAATCAAACAAATTAAAATCCCGTGTTTTCATTGGTGATCATTTTTTAAAATTTTAAAACGAAACTTTTATTTATTT
>MQRL01601515.1:1929-13008 GCA_001938525.1 Dugesia japonica
TATTGTTATCAACTTTTGATATTATAAGTAATTTATTTAAATTAGATTCAAAAATATTGCTATGTTAAATAATATTCAAACAAATCAAATTCCTCAATAAATTAATTAAGTTCATTTAAAAAAATTTGCTTACGCATATAAAAATATATAGGTATATATGAACACGTCTGGAATTGAATGCAACGTTGTGTCAAAATTTCAATGCAATCGGTGAAAACTTTCGKAGTTTATCGATTTTGAACAAACGAACATTATTAATTAAATATGTGTGTGTGCAGAATGTGTCACTGGAATCCGGACACAACACTTTATTTGTCAAAGCTATTTATTTACGCTGATATACAATATAGAATAAAATACTTCAAATGTTTTCCATTCGAAAGATACCATTTGCTGCTCTCACCTGCTCAATTCTTATCCTAAAATATGAGCATTCTGCCTTAAGATGATTATAATTTATAGCTGAGAACTGGTCTTTAATAGCAGCCTGGAAGTAATCGATGATAGAATTCCTGAAYATGTTGATTTCTCTCTTAATTACGTTCCATATATGGAAGTCCAAAGGGTTTAGATCTGAATTACTAGAAGGAAATAATTTCTTTAAACCAAACATGTCAGTATTGCATGTGAGTCAATTTTGAACTAAATAATTTGTGTGAGTAGGTGCACCATCTTGTTAATAAATGTAAGGTTTTTCTGAGGTTACATATATCTTTGCAACGTCTCACATCGTCAACCTTGGATACTCGAAAGGTTTTATGTCAAAATGGCGTCCTCCAGACATAAAGGCTTTCTACAATAGTTTTATTATTACAATTATTGTGAGAATAATTGTTGGACTTAATTATTGATCGCGTTTGAGATTTCATTACAATAAAAAAAAGGCTTCGATCAAAAATAAAATTTATTTGTATAGAAATTCAGTAAAACATTTATATACAAATAAATTTTTTTTTAATCGAAGCCTTTTCTTTATTTTAATGAAATCTTTTTATAATTGTTGCTTTTTTATATTATTCAATAAGGTGAGCAATTTAAAGACGATTAAAATTTTAATTAATGTATTTAAACTACCTATGAATTCTAATGTAGTAAAAACTTCAAATTAAATTTTGTCCTCATTCTATTGTTGCACACTGTATATATTTGAATACCATAGCTATATAGACGTAGTAAATATTTGGTGAAAATATTGTTACGTTTTGTTTACAATTCATAGAAAACGTTTAAGTTAAATTAATATACAGAATGTTTCACGTTAATCATTTGAGACCATAAGTAAATCAGCAAGAAATAATCGTGTAATCAGCTCTAAATTAATATTATAATGCAAAAATATTTGCAAGTAAATTAATTTAAAATTTAATATTAGATAAATTTCGGAAATTTGTTAAATGAATTTNGATTAATAAATTATGTATTATATATATATATAATTCGAAAAAATCATAAATATTTTAAAGTTTTATGCAATAAGTATTTTATTAAAATCAATATTTATTAGTTGAAATTTTTAAAATGTAAATTTGAAATTTAATTGAAAAGCTTTATAAGAATATTTATTTACAACGTTTTTAAAGGTAAATATTTAGTGAAAACTATTAATTAGATTTTATCGCTTTATTTTTTACATTATTTTAAATTCGAAAGTTTTATATTTACAAAATATATTTTTAATAAATTTGTTTAAGTTTATTATTATTTAAATATATAAATTGGGAAATGCAAGTGTTAAAAGAAGCGTTCATAAAGCAAGAAGAATTTCAAAGAAGAATTATTTGTATTTTAAATAAAGTATTGAATCAAAAAGTCTTATTTTAGCTGATTTAAATGAAGAAAACAAATAAACCGAACAATAGTAATTGAGAAATAATAAGTAAAAATAAATAAATAAATGAAAACAAAGTAAAATATAAATTTAATTTAACTTCATAAGCTCAAAATAAATTAAAATATATCAAATTGTAAAATTTAAATGTATATAATAATGTAAATATAATGGTAAAAATTCAAGTATGAAAAGTGAAAATTAATATGTATTATAACATAATTAATCTGAAATTGATTCATGATAATAAAATTGTATAGATAATACGAGTGTATCTAAAAGAGAAGCATAGTCTGATAAAAAATATTAAATTTAAAATAAAGTCTAAACACCACAAATCATCGTAAATAATGCGAAATTATTTTTGTAGATGAGAAGGTGGTTTAAAATACATTATGAAAACTTTGAATAATTAAATTTAAATAAAAAAATTAATTTGAATATAAAATATTTTACAAATAAGATATATGGAGTTATTTTAAAATTTTTATGAAGTTCGATCTCAAACCCTCTAGCGAGAATTAAAAGTTAATGTGAGAACAATGGAATTTATATGTCGCCAAATCATTTTATTGGAAAATCATTCTTGAATTTTAAATGATAAGTTATTCTATTGGTAAATATTGGTAAAAGTCAAATCAGAGGGGTGCTTGAAGCACCATTCGTTGTTGTAAATTTATTGGAAAATTTTGTAAAAGTTAAATTGCATGTGTTTTATGTAAGCTCAGTAAAATTTTCAGATTTGCCGAAGAATGAAAATTTATGATTTTGACAAAAACTGTGAAATTTTTAGAAATAATTTGTGATAAAATTTAAATACATCTTGATTATTGAGAAGATTATTTTTGATTCAATTCAAATAACAGTAATACTTATTTATTTTAAAAAAAATTGTTGGGCTAGAACGCCAAATTAGAGGATGTAAATTAGACGTATTATGGATAAATATTTATATAATTTATCTTGTTATATTATTGTAAGAGTGATTCATAGATTTTAAAATATCTGGGAAATTTTTTAATTTGGTATATATTATATTATATTATATTTATTTATTTGACACATTCAAATATTATTCTAAAAAAAGTAAAAACAAATTTTTAAACTTTTTGATTAAAATTTGTAAGATATTTTAAAGTTTTAGAAGTATTTAATGTTTTGAAAACAAATTTTAAAAAAATTTTTAATGAAATGTAGAATGAGATTTTAATTAGTTTCTAATCAAAATTGATTTAATCAAAAATTAATTTGTTTTCATTTAAAAATTGAGTTGTAATAATTTGTAGTATTGTTAAAGATTTGTATTTATGAGTAATCAAAATTAATTTTGTTGTTCAATTTTACTAACGTTAAATGAGTTTGAAGTACTCGTTGGATAATTAATTTCAAAACTCGTTTCCATAAAAGATTTATTCACAAAACTAAACTATGCATATAAATTTGCTTTGTTCAAACAAATTTGAAAATTTATATTTGAAACGAAAAATATTAAATATCCGCATTTTGTAAAGTATTCCATTAAGTCAGTTTATTTTTTAAATTTTAATAAAATAAAAATTTAAAAATACAGTAAAAAATATATTTCGTTGAAAATCAGAAATTTGATAATTTTATACATTATAATAAAATTATAAAATTTTAATACACATTGTAAATTAAAATTTTATATTTAACACAAATTATAAATTTCACATTTGCTTACTGTGCAAAAATAAAGCTTAAAATTAATTTTACAAATTATTTTGATTATTCAATTTTAAATATTTAGCAAATCTGATTTCAATAAATTCCGTTTCAAAATACAAAAAAATTTAAATCTTCTTTTAAGAACTACCTTACATCCCCCCATTTAAGAAAATTTTTGATCTTCTCTACGTTTCTTTCGATTCTTTTTCCGTTTGTATCTTCAAGGATGTAAAGTTTCTCTTGAACCTTCCTCTTTATCTTATAGGGTCCTTCAAATAGATCTTATTTCAACTTTCACTAAGAAATCATAACCAACCGTGAACTGTCTTATGGTTAGTATCTCTTTATCTTTGTCTTTGTGCACTCTTTGAGAATCTGTTTCGTACCATTTTTCTCTGCTTATTCTCTTCCCAAATACGATTTCAGTAGGGCTTTTCCCGATGGTCTTCTGTTTTGTAGCAATCAAGGTAAATTATATATCTGGCAAAACATCCGCCCAATCTAAGGTTTTCCTTTCTTAAAGTGTCGCATTTATTATATCTTACATAATTATAAGCTGCCTCTCGATTTGTTCATTTGTGTTATGATGATATAGACTCAAAAACTTGAGGGTAATTCCATGTTCAGCTGCAAAATCTTTCATTGATTAAGACTCAAATGCCTTTCAAAATCAATTCGAATTTCTCTCAGACACCTGAATTTTAAAATCCACTTTTTCATTATTGCTTTCCGTATGGTACCTTCATCTTGTTTTGTCTTTGCTATCAAGGTTATATACTTACTTTATTGATCTATTAAACCGAGAACATATCTTTTCCGACCTCTTGTCTCCTGCAATGGCTCACACACATCTTTAAAAACACTCAAACATTTCGGCCGGCTGTGTAAATTTTGTCAACACTTTGGCTTTCTTGCTCGTTATACAGCTTCTGACATCATCTTGTACTTCACTCCACAAATTTTTTGCGATATCTTTATGCTTCATATACTAAAAGGCATTCTTCTAAAACAATATAAATAAATCAAAATGCATGCAAACAGACAGAAAAACAAAAACAGATGGAGACAATCTAGGGTTATCTAGACGATAAGCTGATACGGTCATGATTCCAACCAAATAGAAATAAATTTTTCTTTACTTCTCATTTATTTGGAAAACGTTTCTAAAAGTTTTCTAGTGACAGTTTATTATAATTTNAAATAAATTGTAAAATATCATATGGTTTTATGAAATCATTTGAAAAAATACTAACAAATATTATGTAAAAATGATAATTATTTATCATGTACAAAACCCGATAAATATTTTATTGTTTTTTTTTTCATAATAAAAGTTTTAAAATTTCAAAATTTATTAAATAAAATGAAATTTGTTTGAATAAGTATTGAAAAATCTACTTAATAATTATGAATGATGAAAAATTAATTTGAAATTCAATAATTCTAATTACAATAACAAGACAAATTAGTCGTTTTGTAACAGAATTTATGAAACTTTCATATTGAATTATTACAACAATTTCTTTCCTAACGAAAACTATTGTCGAAATCTTAAAAAATACGATATAAATTTTCAGAGGTTGTTTTAACTCATATTTGTTATTTTGAAATTGTTGGATTTCTAGGCTTTTCATTTATGAGATTCGCCGACTACCAAATCTTGATTTGTTTCTTGCTTTTTGTTATTCTCCTTGGTCTTAGGGATATAACCTAGAAATCACAAGCACTTCTGACACCCTAGAGTTCACAGGGTCTTTACGGTAACCCTTATTGGATTGATTGCTGTTTTGAAAGAAAAGCGCAGTACAATAAAAATCTGACTACTAACAAAATTTAATTGTTACCAAAGACGACTTTCGCTTTTAAATTCAACTTTGATGAAGTTTGTGGTCTTGAAATACCTCGTCAATTTCCAAGGTTTTTTATTCAAGAATTTGATTTCATTTTGTCTGACACTCGCTGTAGTTGATAATAGAATATTTAGGCGTTGATTGACTAATTATGTTTAAACGTTTCTCACTGAATTACGCAATTTGCATTTCAACAGACACAAACCACGAACTTTTTTATGCAGGTTGGTCTGAGGTTGTGAATGCATTGCTTAGTCCTTTCAGCTTCATTTGCGTGTAGTGATTGAATACAAACACCATTTCTTATTTGTAGTAATTACTTTGTTTATATTCTAGGACACTTACCTCGTGCAGTAATTTGTGCACCATTAACAATCGATGTCGATTTGTTGTTGTTTGATCCCCACATCCTGTTTTCTCACTTTTTCCATTCCCTCCAAGTAATATAAAATGACTGTATAGCTAATGACAAATTTTTCAGCCAGCTTACATGATGTTAAATATAGATTAGTTTCAACACAAGCACACAAACGATTATTGTCAATTAGTGACTGTCTACCATGTTTCAGCTGATATTGAATATTAAATTTGTCAATCTGAAACTTTTAAAACCAATTGTATGGTGTGTGATGATTAATTATCTCTTCTTCAAATTTTTTATCCAGATATTACTGTGTTTGAATAGTAATGTGACTTTTTAATTTGTAACTGGTTCAAAAGTCCTCGATGAAAAAATGTTCACGTATGTTGGTCCAATTCTTAGTAACATTCACTATTAATTTCAATTTAATATGCTCACATTTAATTTATAGCTTCTTTAGTTATTTGGATCAAATTTTTGACCTTGTTCAATTTTTAAATAGAATAAATATTTAATATAACAATAAGATATATAATAAGATATAACAATTATAGTGTAACCCTTTGTATCGTAACATATTGGGCAACAGGGAGCGTCCATTGCGTGCGAAACACATGTAAAAATGTTCGCGTGGAAATTTCTTTTGAATTTATTTTAAAATAGTTTTGAATAAATAGAAATACCGGTATTCAATAAATAAAAATTTGTTTGAATTGTAACTCATAACTGTGTGAAGTTAAATGTATATATGTGTTACAATACCCAACAATTGACAACAACACTTGCAAGTACTGCTTTAATAATAAACTGTGTGTGCATGTTTATGTGTGAATGTGATGACTGATTCTGATGATGTGTGCGGTTACTGTAAACATAGTCATGCACGTAGATTAGTGAATGCTTTCAAATAGTCATGAACGCTGAGACGCGTAAATAAAATAAAATTGAATATTATAATATTCACTTGATATGATGAACTATCTAATTCATGACATTTTAAGTCTAATATAATAAAACAACGAATTGATTTAATACATTAATAAAATTTATCGTTTTAAAATACAATTTTCAATGTTGTTTTTATTTGAAAACTTTAGTTTGTAAAAGTAAAACTAGAAAAAATTCATCAAGAATAATATTAATGCAATGTTTATATTTTTACTTTCAAAAAGAAAATTCCTTACATTATTGAGTAGCGGTTTAAACAATATCTAAATTTTTTAATTAAAAATTTCACAATAAATTTGGGAGTACATAAATATATTTCAAATCATTATAAAACAATAGTTATTAAAACAAAATCACCTATATATATTTAATTGATATGTAACCTAAATAAAACAATTGGTTTCAAATTTTGAAATGAATAATTGAGAGAATTGTACGTAATTATTAAGAAAAGTTCGGTAATAAATAAATTTATAAATATTTATATAGTTGATGTTCATTGAAATTTTGATATTATAAATTAGATTTTACGTTTTGTTTTTCTACACTATCGTAATTGTTTAGATAGTTTTATGAAAATTTTAATAATATATTGCTGTATTTAAAAAGTAAAAGGACTTTTTAAATACACTCAAACCTGTTTTGTGCGTTATTTTATGCGGTCCATAAAATATTATGTATTTTGATGGACTTCATATAAAATCGCAGAAAAACAGATATGAGTGTGAAATAATCATGCATATTTCTTTTGCCTTCTTCTCTAAGTAAATCCCCTCTCGTACGAAGACACGTTTATCAACGTTGAATCCAATCTTCGAAACATTTTTTATATTCAATTCTGTAGAATTTTCATCAGCGCATCTTTCGATTTTTGTTTTCTTGATTTCATTGACTCAAATCGGTTTTTTTCAAAGTAGTTTCTTTATTTGTTGAATGTTTGGTGAGAAACTCATGAATGATGATTACAAAAAATTAATGATTTTGGAGTGCGTTTTGCTGCTAAACGTGTAAAATAAAGATATAATAAAAAATATAATTAAATATATAAAATAAATAAAAATATTAATGTTGACATACTTAGAGGGATTATTACCATAGTAAATCAACAATGCATGAGTTTAGTGGCTGAACTTAAATAATACAATTATCCCAAAAAATATATTTTGTTATAAGATTTGATCCTATATTCCTTAATATATTTATAATAAATAAAACAATATTGATATAAATACACTAAATAGTACTCCTTATTTTACTGTTAAAAATAAATTTACTTTTAAAATTAATGTATTATCAAACGTAAAACAATTATTACAAGTTGAATTTAAAAACCAATGTATTATTAAACGTAAAACAATTGCAAAATATTGAGCCTCAGTTGTGAATCTAGAGGAGATCCAAAATGTTGTACAGCTATGAAATGGTAGTTTTCTGAATTTAACAACAGTATTTTTACTAAAAATTGACTGAAAATGGGAACAATTAACCGCCAATTTTTATAATAAAATCATTAAATTTATATTTGAAAAAACAGAAAAATTTTAAATCAATTTCCGATCAATTATTGAAATTTTCATGCAGTAATAATCATTGGGAATTATTTGCGATTGTCACTGTTTACAGATTAATTAAAGTTTATACATAGAAATAAATAAAATAAATTTTACAAGTTTGTAGAATAAAAATAATAAAATAAAACTTACAAATTTGCAGAGTAAAATAATTGTCAGAATTCAATAATCATAATATTCGAAATGAAATTAAATGCTCAGAAATAAATAATATTCAGTCAAAATAGTCAAATTGATAATAATAGTCAAAATAATCATATTGAATTGTTGAATGATTAAGCTTCTTGGGTATTGATCGAATATCGAATATTGGTTGATTTGAGTATCTGGTTCTTGTATATGTTTTTGTTATGGTTTGTATTTTCCCCAACAAATGTTCCCCTTCGAAAGAAGATGCATCTGCATCTTGAGTAAGAAATAGGGTAAAGAATGGACATCCCATATCATGTAATCCGGAGGGTATTGTATTCGAGCAAGGTTCGTTGAATATACAAGGGTTAAATTCTTCTTCAATATTTGGCAAGGTAGGATATTGGGACGTAGGTATTGAAAATATCTCAAGTGGTTATCTTTGTCTGGTGGGGTTGTAAATTTTTGGTTCCTTTCCTATTGATTTTTTACAATTATCTGCTATTCTTTTTAATTCTTGTTTTTCTCTTTTTTCTTCCTTTAGAATTTCCTCGTAATGTTTGAATAGGGGTGCGTATTTTGGTAAATCACCTAATAGTTTTTGAGTAATAATTTTAATAGTAGTGATCTTTTGGCCAACGTATAGGATTGCATGTCCTGCTTCTACAGTTTCTGATGTTATCGATTGGACTTCTGCAACGAATTCATATGGTACTTTAAATATTGGTGATTGAAGTATACCCTTTTGTTGTTTACCGTCGATGAGATGATTATAATAACGGCCCGTTTGGTAATATAATCTATGGGGTAATATATCTTTGTGATGGAGCAAGTTAAACTGTGAGGCGGTTTTAGTCGTACGAAATTTTTTAACAAATTCAAAGCGATCTGGTATCTTGATTCTGGTGTTGAAACGTCTTAGTTCATTATTAAGATGAAGTTGCATGTATCTTTATCCTTTTTAGATTGATTCACTATTTTGACCGTGCACATATCAGTTTGTATTTGGCTGATAGATATGAGATCTCTCTGGATAGTCATTGTTTTTTCCGACCAGATCTCCAAATTCGAAGATATCCTCTTGATAATATAAAGGTAGGTGGTGTGCGGTTCTTGTAAAATTATTGAAGGAGACTTTGAGGGTTAGTAACATACTAAGTTGTTGTCCTACTTTTAATGGTGGCATTTTTATGAAGAAAACTCTCTTAGGGTGGAAATCATATATTCTACATGAACGGCAAACTGGACAAGGGACGAGATTTAGATTGAAAAGGAGGAAGGCCTTAAGTATACAATTAAAGCAAAAGAAATGGCCGAATTCTAGGATTCGAGGAATTTCAGGGTTGTCTAAACAATGTCATCTGATGTATAATACATAATATTTGTGACATCGTCCCAACCATAAATTAGTGGATATTTTTGGACGAGTTTTTTACATATAAGATTATTTTACAATTGTTGTGTAAGTATATTTTCCTTGCAGCTAATTCAGGATCCATCTCTAAAAATAAATAATGTAATTATCTGTACATATTAAATACTTATTTATACGTATACATATATATAAGAATAATTATTTGGTTATGGATAGAGGTAGCTCTTGCCTATCTTCTTCGAGGGCTATGCTGTCATACATTACGTTTGCGACTATGAACTTAT
Source organism: Dugesia japonica (assembly GCA_001938525.1). Lineage (NCBI taxonomy): Eukaryota > Metazoa > Platyhelminthes > Tricladida > Dugesiidae > Dugesia > Dugesia japonica. The sequence continues at coordinate 11,962 of MQRL01601515.1, forward strand.
ATTTATTGTCTATTCTCTTTGTGCCAAATGTTACGTATGCCTCATCATTAGTTAAATCTTTTACGGTGACTGTGGTATTTAAAGATTTTTCNCTCATAATGCCTGACATGTCTATTAGAAACTTTCCAATGTCTAATATTTTAATATTAGGGTCAAGTCCAAGTTCATCGTCACTGTCATCATTATCACTCGATTCATCGTCTGTGAGATACTGTATAGTCTCTTTACAGAATTGTACTTCATCAATTGTCAAATCTTCTAATGACTCCGTTCATGGTTCTTTTCTTTCGTGATTGGATTGAGCTTGAATCTTCACTGCTGTATCTATCCTCGTCTGAATCGGTATCACTATCAATTTGTATTGGGCTTCCAGGTACACTTGTCATCTGCATATCATACTCATTATCTTTATTTTCTCTTCGTTTCTTAGGTGATGACGCATTATTGTCAATATCTGATTCTTCATCAAGGTCAACGCCGCTGTACTTTAATCTCTTAGTACTGTTATTCTGGTTTATATTAGGTTTTGCATGATTGTCTGTAGGAGATTTAGTTTTGTTTATGGATTCATAGATTTCATTTTTATCCTTTCTCTGCAATGCTACGGGCCAGTAGTTAGCTGTAGGAGGTAATTCCTCTCATAAATAAAAATATTAAAATACATCAAAATATATAACAAAAAATATAATAACAAATAATAACAAGAAATATAATAAAATGTATTACATATTCTATTCTATTTTTAATTTTTTATTAGATTTTATTTGTTTTATATAGTTTTATTATACATTTTATTATATTTGTATTAAATTTTTTATTATGCATTTTTAAAAAAATGAAATATATAGCAAAAAATATAATAATAAATAGTAGATGGATAGTGGCGGATGGCACCACGCACACTTTCAGCAGAACCCCCCCCCCGACGTAATCGGATTATTACATAAGTGGTTCCATTTTTTCTCTGTGTATCTAGTTGGCAAGATTATTTGCACACAAATTATGTCATCAGATTAATTTCATCGCCGGGAAAATTTACGTAATAGG
>MQRL01601786.1:1317-11993 GCA_001938525.1 Dugesia japonica
ATGAGCAAAGATTTGAGAAGGCTATAAAAACTTTTAAAATAAATAAAAATTCTGAATTATATCGTATAATAAGTGAAAACAAGGCAGCTTTCAAGGTAGACGCGTGATATATTGGATGTAAAAAATTGATAAAACATTCGATAATAACCGAATGAGGTCCAATTTTAATGAAACCTAGACGCCAATCTGTAAATTTAGAAAATAAAATCAACAATGCTATTCAAAATTTATATGAAAATAATATTATCAGGAAATGTAATTCACCGTNGAATACACCATTAGTGTGTGTCTGGAAGAAAGATAAAAAAGATATAAGATTGTGTTTAGATTTTAGACAACTAAACAAATTAACTGTTAGACAAGTTATCCCGGTGCCAAATGTGGAAGAATTGTTGGATACTTTACATGGTACACGTTATTTAAGTTCAATTGACCTTGGAAATACTTATTATCAAGTGGAATTGGATGAAAAATCACAAGAAAAGACAGCATTTTCAACAAANTTAGGACAATTTTGTTTTACAAGAATGCCATTTGGTATTGCTGCTGCTCCAGGAACGTTTCAAGAACTTATGAATTAAGTATTAATTGGGATAAATGGTGTGAAAGCCTTCTTTTATTTGGATGATATTTTAGTTTTTTCTAATTCCTTGGAATAGCACATGATTCGTTTAAATAATGTGTTAAGTAGAATAAAAATTGCAGGTTTAAAAATTCATTAAGAAAAATGTTCGTTATTGAAAAAAGAAGTTAAATTTCTCGGACATATTACAAGTGAGGGAATACTCAAAGATCACAGTAAAATTGAAGCAATAAGTGAATTTCAAAGGCCGAAATGTATTAAGAGTGTGAGGAAAATTAATAAATAAGAAAATTTTGGGAGTGTTGGAATTGATTGATTTAGTCAAGGAAGATTTTAAAAGAGTGTGAAATTTAAATTAACAGTATTTTGAATTTAATTTTTGTCAACTATTAATGTTTCCAACAATTTAATATCTTTCTAAGTTATTTTTATTTTATTGAATAATAATTTGTGTAAGTTATTTGTCTGTAATATATCGTAATTAAAAAATTTGTAAATTGTAATATTTGAGTTATATTCTTTAATTTTTATTAAGTAATTAAACTTTTTAATACTTATTGTAGAATAAATAATATAAATTCTTAGATATTTGTTAATATGGATTTAGATAATTCAGAAGTAAGTATGCCTTACATTGTGGCAGGGGTAAAAACCGACACCATAGCAGAAAGATTACTGCTGAAAAATTTAAGCAATGGGGGTGATTTAGAAATGTTCATTAGACAATGTGAACTATATTTTGAAACAAGGGAAATTAAATTACAGATTGAACAAGCAAAGTTGGTAACCTGTTTGCTAGATATGGAATCGATGGAGAAATATGTGAGCCCAGAGGATAAAGTAATAGGTTTTCAAGCACGTTTGCGATTGGCATTTTAAAAGAAACGAGAATTTTTGGAGGATATGAAGACACTTTTGATGTTTAAACGGGGTAATATGGAATTAGACACATTAGTTAAAAAGGCAAGGACTCTGGTTGACAATATTTTTGATCACAAGGACTTTACGAGAGAATATTATTGGCAAAAATATTTTTGAATGCATCTGAGAGTCCGAAACTACAAGAGGAAGTTGTTATTGCTCAGGAAACGATCGTCAGTGTCAAAAATTAAAGGGACATTAGTATTACTAGATAAAGTTGAGGAAACGTGAGAACATATTGATGTTATTATGAAACAATCAACATGAGTGAAAAAAGAATGGCGTAAACCAATAAATTATCAAACAGTTAATCGACGAGTGGAAGGAGTAGTGGATTGTTGGGGATGCCACAAGAAAAGTCACGTGAGAACCCAATGCCCGAAAGGTGATGATAAAGAGTGTTGGACATGTTAACGACGAGGTCATATCAGTATACATTATCCACAGAAGAATCAAAGGAGATGTTTTGGGTTCGGAGAAACATGACACATGAGAAGAGAGTGTAAGAAAGAGAGATGTTTTCGATGTAATAGGGTTGGCCACAGAGCCCCAGACTGCCAGGTATATGGGGAAGAAACAGGATTGAAGTTAGACAAGATGGGAAACGAGAGCAGAATAATCGGTATGGATAATTTAATGCAATGGAAACACAAAAAGAATGGGATAGACAAGAAGATGCAATTAGTGAACATAAATCGGGATTATTGTTCCTAAATCGGAGGGTTCCACCAAGAGAGGAGTTGGTATGGTAATTTATTAGAAGATTTATTCTTGAAGGGTCCTCAAAGAGTACAGAAGTGGGAGAACAGAGATCGAGTTTGTGAAAAAATATTTAGTTTTCGGAAAAAGGAGAAATTTTGAATGGACGATGTTACAGAATGGTTGAGAGTATTGTCAAGCATCCAACAGATGGAAATAAGTTTTGATGAAATGCAGTACATACCAAGTGTAACAATAATTATAGGAGGGATATAATGTGTTACCACAGGGATGGAAAACCCGCCGGGGCATACCGCAGGAAACTGCGTGCGTGGTAACGGGGAAGGGAATAATGGCTTACCCCATTAGAAGTAGCCAACATCGGCGAACCCGGTACTAGGCCTTGCAAACCAGTGCCGTATTTGATTGCAAAACAAGCCACGTTCCTCTCGATACTGGTAAGCTTCCGAGCTGGTGGTAACAGACATTGGAGTGATAATAATGGTCTGCCTTGTCTGAGCGAAAGAAGCTTTGGGACCGGGTGGTACCCACCTGCATGGAGGGCCGTGCGGGGACTGAAGGAGACTTGGAAAGCGAGAGGAGCGTGGTGACTCCTGCGAACTCCCCTGCAGTTCACTACCTCGTTGAGGAGGGAGCCTAATAGGAGGGATAGAGATGGAATGTCTTTTAGATACGGGAGCTCGTATAAACGTGATTAACGAGGCATGTTTAAAATAATAGCCAGAAGTAAAAGTGCTACCTAATGGGTTAAAGTTACATTGTGCAAATAGCAGTGGATTAATAACTAAGGAGAAAATACAATTTGAGATCCAACTCGGGGAGATCAAAAAAAGAAATTGATTTTATAGTAACGGATAGTGTGTATCCAGATGTTATTGGAGGGATAAACTTTCAACACATTTTTGGGTTTCAACTGAAGAGAGAAAGCAAAATAGATGGAGAGCTTGGCAGAAGAGAATTGATAGAAAATATTGAAGCAAGATATGATATGGAAGCTGCAGAAAAAGATAGATGGGAAAGAGTAATCAATGTCGGGAATTGCAGATGGGAGTGAATTACAAGCGATTTGTAAGAGGAGAGCAAATGTGTTTATGGCATCGAAATGGGATCTGAGATGTACACATTTGGCAAAATATAGAATTGTAACAAGTGGAGTACCAATTAAAGTGAAGCCATATAGAATTCCATTACATTTAGAAAGTCATGCTGAGGAGACGATTCGTAACTTGGTGGAGAATCAAATTATTAGGAAGTTTAATTCAGCCTGGAATACTCAATTAGTATGTACTTGGAAGAAAGAAAAGAAGGATGTTAGATTATGTTTGGACTTTAGGAGATTAAATACAATAACAGAAAGACAAGCATTTCCTATGCCAAACATAGATGAGATGTTGGATGCTCTACATGGGAATAAATATTTTAGTTTGATTGATTTAGTAATTGCATAGAACTAGAAAAGTATTCACAAGAGAAAACTGCCTTTTCGACAAAACACGGGTAATGCTGTTTTACTAGGATACTTTTTGGAATAGCAGCAGCTCCAAGTACATTCCAGGAGATGATGGGGAAAGTAATAAATAACTTAAAGGGAGCAATGGTTTATCTCGACGATATATTAATATTTTCAAAGGATGAAGCTAGTCATTGTATTTTAGTAGATGAAGTTTTGAAACTGATTATGGATGCTGGGTTGAGGGTTAACCCAGAAAAATGTAAATTTCTTAAGCGAGAAATCAAATATTTTAGTAATATTGTAAGTGGAGAAGGAATACAAACGAATCCAGAAAAAATCAACGCTGTTAAAGAGTTTGGCCAGCCAAATTTTGTGAAGAAAATGCGCAGTTTTCTATGTATTTGTAACTACTATCGGAAATTTATTAATGGTTATGCTGCTAAAGCTCGGAAGTTGGAAGAATTGTGCAGTGGGGCAGGTAATACGAAGCTTAACTGGAATGAAGAATTAGAAGACATTTTTCAGGTGTTGAAAGTTGCGCTGATGTCGACACCAATATTAGCATTTCTTGACTTGAACAAAACTTTACGTTAGATACAGATGCGAGTTTTGACACAATTGGATCTGTGTTATCCGAGATGGATGATTTAGGTAGGGAAAGATTCATTGCATATAGATCCCATGCAATGAGCAGCCATGAAAAAGGGTATTGTACCACAGATGTTACTATATCTATGAAGTTACTAGCAGTATATTACTTTTGCAATTTTTTCAAACATTATCTGTATGGAAAGCAATTTAGACTAAGAACGGACCACAAAGCAATTACATTTATTTTGTTAACTAAAAAAACGATAACTCAGTTTCAGACGTGAATAAACTATTTGAGCAGCTTAGATATAGAATTATTTTACAGAAAGGGAGAATTGCATAGTAATGCAGATATGTTATCAAGATTTGAGTGTGATAATTGTACTCAGTGTCAAACGTACCACAAAGACGCTGCAAAAGGGAAGGTTAAGACGAAAATAATACAAACAGTAGATCCAGTGGAAATTGAAGAAGAAATGGAGAGAAACTTAGAATGGTATAAAGAGAAAGTGTCGAGGATACACAAACTGTTGTGTCATGCAAGTGTAGAAAAATCGAAGGATTACATTATAAGAAAATGGCCCCAGGTTAAATGGGGAGACAAAATCAAAGAAGTGATTCAAAGTGGCGAACACTGCCAGAAAACAAAAAGGACAGGGGCAACAAAAGAAGAGGTGGTGAAAACAGAAACAGTTCGTCCAACAGAAACATTATGGATAGATAAATATCAGAGAAACATCAGGAAGGAACATATATATTGGAGATGGTAGATCAATATACGAAACTTTTCTAATACTTGTTGTAGGATAAATATTATAAAATATTGCTTATTTGTTAATATGGATTTAGATACTTCAGAGGTACACATGCTGTACAAAGAGTTTTAGAAGTTTCTTAGGATTATCTAATTATTATCGAAAATTTATGAATAAATACGCAGAAAAAGCTAGAATTATAGAGGCTTTGTGTAGTAAGAGTAATGAAAATTTGATTTGGTCTGATCAGTGTGGTGCGTCGTTTAATTAATTAAAAATTGCTTTACAGAAAACTCCAGTGTTAGCATATCCGGATTTCAACACAGTTTTTATTTTGGACACGGACGCTAGCTTTGATGTAATTGGAGCAATACTCCCGCAATTAGATGAAAATGGAAACAAAAGAGTTATTGCTTATGGATCACATGCAATGAATTCATGCGAAAAAGGTTATTGTATTACAAGTAAGGAATTGTTAGGTATTTATTATTACACTCAACACTTCAATAATTATTTGTCTGGTAAACAATTTATTCTTCGAACGGATCATAAGGCTATTACTTTTATGTTATCCATAAAAAAGCCGATTACTTCACAATTTTAGACATGAATAAACTTTTTAAGCAGTTTAGATATTAAGATGGAATATCGAAAGGGAATTTTACATGCAAACGCTGATTCATTATCTCGACAATCATGTACAACTTGTTCCGAGTGTCAAATGAGTCATCCAGAAGCTAAATCAGGAAAGTTAAAAACTCGTATCTTGACAATAAAGACTGATAAGGTTGGAAAAGAATGGCAAGATGGAATTCAAGAAATAGAAGAAATAAAAAAGCAAATTGGAAAAACTAGAAGGGATTATTTTCAGTCGGTGGAAGATATTATAAAAACGAATAATAATAAAATATGGATACTAGAAATTAAGAGAGCTGAATTATTTTAAAAAACTCATTTTATTTTGTGTCATGCTGAACGTGAAAAAGTAAAATCATATATTAAAAATAATTTTGATATGAAAATTTTGGCAAGCTTTGTGAAAGAAATTATTGATGGATGTGAAGCATGCCAAAAACAAAAAATAATAACTACTAGAACTAAAGAGAACATAATTCCAGAAACATCTTCAAGGCCATTTGAGAATATTTATACTGATATTTGTGGACCATTAAGGTCAAATTGGCATCAAGAAAAATATATATTAGCAATTATAGATCATTTAGTAGATATTTCATTAACAGCAATCGTTAAGCGAGATGAAAATGCAATAACTGATACTTTGGTTAAGAAATGGATTCTAAAATATGGTGCACCTCGTAAAATACATTTAGATTGCGGGAAAAGTTTTGAGTCAAAGATGATGAAAGAATTGGCTGATAAATATAAAATACAAGTAGTTTATTCTAGTCCATATCACCACAGCGCTAATGGATTATTAGAACTACAATTTAGAACAATTAGAGATCGTAGAAATACTTCCGTAACGAATAATAAGAACTAAAATTGGGCAAATTTGGTTCCGGAAATTGAATTTTCCATGAATGCTTCAACTCAAAAAACAACTAAAAAGAGTCCAGCTGAAGAAGTTTTTGGTTTTTAAAAAAATAGAACAGAATGGCATAAAACGGATAAAATGCAAGATGGAAATGCTATTCAGGAAGAAATAACAGATAATAATAAAAACAAAGTTGATCATCATTCGAGTACTAGTACATTTGCAGTTGGTTACACAGTATTAGTAAAAAAAGATAATCGACATAAAAATGAAGAAAGATATGATGGACCGTATAAAGTGACGAAAAGATTACATGAACGAAGTTATGAAATTACAGATATAAAGGGAAGTAAATTTAGAAGAATTGTTGAATGGCTCAAAAGTTTTAAAGGAGGGGAATATTAGGTATATAATTAATTAACTAATTAATTTAAATAATATATGTATTTATATTTATATATGTATTTATATTTGTGTCACATAACTCGCATTGTAATCTCTTCGAAAGATAATTAATATTTCATCTTATATAATAATAAGAAATGGAAATTATTTTATCATAATCTTAACCTAACAATTACTATACATATACTTTCGTGGTCAATAACAAATATACAAACGTGGCAATGATAGATTTTTATATTTTTTTTATAATTCAAATTTCCAATATTTACTTTTTTTAAAAAATATTTAAAAGATCTTTTTATTATATAGCTGAAAAGAAAGATTCGTTAACATAATTTAAATAATTTTGAAATTAAAAGAAATAATATTTTTAAAATAAAATAGAATTTTATCTTAAAGGACGTTAAACAAAATAAAGATTAATCGTTTGAGAAAGTTCAATTGACCAAACCAAACCATAATTAATAGAGAATTTATCTTAAGTTTAAATTTAAATTTTATTTTTTATATTCGATTTTTAGGCCTTTTAAGATCGGCACTTTAATCTCACTATCATTTATGATTGTCACAATTGATCAACGCTTCACTTTCACTTCTGTCTAGGGGCATACACAGAACCCCCAAGTATTTATGACATCTCTGTGCCATGCCCATTCTTTTCTAGTTCAGTGAAACTTTGATTGCTGAGATGTTCATTGACAACAATAAACCACTCAGTACATTTATTTCATCTCGTATATTCTACTTCACTTATAACGATAACAACAAATAATAAAAATAAAAATTAATTTTTTAATTAGTAATATCACGCTTCTTCGGCCGTTGGCCTAATATTTTCTGAGTCCCCACTCTAAGAGTTGAAACGAGAAAAGATTTTAGTATCTTTCCTTGTCCGAACTCCTAAGTAGTTCTCTCACGAATTCCCTAAATTACATTCTTTCATCTAATAATTCATAATAGTTCAGAATAATTCGTTTGAAACTAATTCACAAACAATTGAAACTCCGGTATTATAATAGAAATCATTATTCAGATTAACTCTAGAACTTTAACTAACAACGGGGGATACAGAATATTTAATCTAAGCAAAACGTGATTCTAATAATTTAATCAAAATTGACACTTTACTAAAGGTTTATTACAAATTCGCTGAACTTCATATGATTAAAAAAATTTGTAGTAAAATTAAATGAATCAAAAGTAAGTCATTATAAAAATTAAATAATGTATTTATGTAACATACCGACGAACTAATATATGATATTCGATAATAAAATAAACCATAAAAAATAAAATAAATAACTTTAGGACTAAAATCAAAAAATTAACCATTAGTGACACAAGTTAACAGATGAGCAATTTAGGTGTTCGAGCTCCCGTATACACTTATTTCTTTTTGCTCTACACCATTTTTATGTTTCATCATTAGTCTAATAATGGTTTTTATCGATTCTAACTCGCTGTCTTTGGTATTGCAAGTTGTTTTCGATTAGGTAAGCAATTATTCTCTGGTCTAATCCTTTTGTTGCAACTCATCACACTTCAATACTCTGTGCTCTTCTCATTTGCCATTTTTACACCCCAATGTTCGTTCTTAGCCTTTCTAGATGAGGTACTATTTCAGCAATTAATTTGTAGTTCTTTTCCTGTTTAAACTCAGCTATAGGCTGGTTTCTTTCTACTTTAGGTTTTATATGACTTTTACATTAAAAGTATTCGTTTCTGTTTAAAGTCCAGTCTTACATAGTTTCTTTTCTGATGGTAATTCTACGTTAAATTAGACCTTGCATTATTTAACCGTTTTACTTGAAATTTGGCTTCCAAATCCGCTTTAAATTTCTGCTTTTAAAGTGCTGTTTTAAATTCTGCTGCAAATTTCTGGTCTAATTATTCTTTAGATTCTAATTTAAATCCCGTTTATGATCCGGCCTTAGACTCTGTTTTCTATTCTATTAAAAAAATCTTGCTTTCGATTCGGCCTGAAAATTAAACTTTAAGATTGTGGCGTTGATCCCTGTTTTAACTTTTTGTTCTCAGTTTGGCTTTAAAATGTCACTATATTATTTAAGCTTTAATCTATTATTACATTTGTGCTTTCACTTTGTCTTTACTAATTATATTTTAACATTTTAGCTGTTCAGTAAAATAAATGCAAGTCGTTTATTATAGTAAATGTATTAATATTTTTAGTATAATTACACGTAAACACCTTGAAATGGAAGAAAAATAAAATTAACTTTTCAATTTATGGGTCCTGCATGCCAAATTCTTTTATATAAGTCTCGTAATAATAACTACAATAATAATTGTGACAATAATAATAATAATACCGATGATAATAATATTCATAATAATATAGATAATAATATGGTCTAGCACTCGTTTTCTCGTTATACTCTTTCCAATCTTTTTTTTCGTTATCTTCTCGTATTTTACATTCATTTATTTTCTGTTAGGATCCACGACTCTTTTATTATTTGGACTCTGGCGTTCTAGTCCAACAATTATTCCAATAACAATTTTTACACTACACTAATTTGGTTAAAATACATAAAAATAAAACATTCTGACTAAGAAATACGGAACAAAAGTAAAAATCTAATTTTTTCAAAAAATTATATAAATAAATTATAAATTAAAATTCAATCTTTTTAAACTCCCAACTCATCGTTTATGTTAACTTCAATATTTCTTTGTAAATTTAACAATGACAAGTAAATCGGACTAAGTGGAAGTTACCTATGAATTTGAGCTCGGTAAAAAATTTCGCTTATGGGATTAAAAATATTTAAAAATGCTAATTAAGTTTTAAAGTATTTACAATTGTTAAAAGTAAATGCTAATATTAAGGAATCGTATTTAATTACTTGTATCTCATCGAAAGGTACTATGGAAGTTTCACTGACACATTTATGAAACATTTTTAGAATATTTTCCTTACAAGCTTTGAACTCAGAACTTTTTAAATAGATATTTTTAAAATTAAATAGAAAACTGTTTGTTTAAACTAATTGATAATTTTAAGAATGACGCAAAATATTGTGATATTTTGAATTAATTTAAGATTTTATAAGTAAAGTATTTTATAGAAAAATTGAAATGTGTGTATTTTTTAAATATTTCATCAATATATTTTAATTTTTAAAATTTCAGAAATGTCTCGTAATTCCAATAATAACACAAAATGCCAATGCGACTCAAATAAGTTAGTTAATGTTGATTAACTAAGATTTAATCAATAATTGACTTTATAATTATATATTAATTATAGTTTAGATTATTACCATCAAATTGAAAAATATAAATCTAAACTTAAAGAAAGTCATAATAATAATAACCGATTAGAGTTAGAATTATCCGACTCAAAAGATCGACATAAAAGAGAAATTTCTAAATTAAACGATGAAATCTCAAGACAAAAAGATAAATACGACAGGTACTTTATTATTAACTGTTTTGAATATTATTTCAATATTCAGGCTACATGAAAGTCACAAACGAATCAGTAGATTGAATCATGAGTTGGAAGAGAGAATTCTCAATTTGGTATGATTATAATAATGTATTTATTCGTAAAAAAGTTAAATAATTCCGATTTTATGCTAAATAATTTGTTAATCGCGAGTAAATGTTTAAATAATTTGCATAGAAAATAATTTATTAGAAAATTCATTTCATAGTTTTTATGAAAGTTATAAACACTTTCTGTCAATTATATAATCAAATAATGCTAAAATGTTTTATAAAAATGAT
>MQRL01601952.1:0-15184 GCA_001938525.1 Dugesia japonica
ACCATAACGTTTTTCTTATACTCCCCGTCTAATGATCTCATGATTTGCTCTGTTGTTCGAAGATGTAGATGTGAGAGTACTGAGGTTTTAAATAAAAACAATCTCTCGCTTTCAAATAATGCCACTTCAGTAGCACCACCAGGTTTTAATCCATAGATGTAAATGGGCTCGTTTACCTCTTTTTTATTAACAATTTCAACTGGTGAACAAATTATATATTGTTCGAGTGGTTTTGGCCATTTTAGCTTATTCAATGCTTCTAATAAGGCTTCCACCGTTGTATTCTTTAATGACAATTTTCGAGGAATATTTTGGTATCCAAATCGGTGATTGTATTTAGATATTTGTTCTTCCATCAAATAAGCCAAATTCATACAATCATGTGCGGGTTTTATCGCTTCCATCGCACTAATTTTATAATCAGTCGTAGTTGACTCTTCTAAAATTTCCTTTTCAAATTCATCGATCATAAACTTCCATTTTAATTTAGTTGTCACATCTATTTGTTGTTCTTCCAATTGTTGCCGCAGATACTCTTGTTTCAATCTTTCAAAAGTTTTCTGCTCCTGATTCTGCGTCTCTTGTATCATATTTATTTGATGTTGAGTTTTGGCTCTGCTATTATTTATTTCCTGCTTTAATGCTTCATTTTGCTGTCTCATTTTCTCAATTGTTGAATTTAAATTTGGTTTTGCATTAAAGTTATTATAGTTTGTTTYATTACCGTCGTTCCTGAAGCAATTTCTAYTAATATGTCCTGACTTATTACATATATAACATACCGGTGGCTTGTTCTGAAAACAAGTTTCTGCACTATGTCCGGGTTTCTGGCAAATTGTACAAATTTTTATTGTTTTTTCTGGCGGTCTAGATTTGCACTCTCTTGCTCGATGTCCAATTTTTCCACAATTATAACAAGTCATATTTGATGATTGCCAGTTCACTTGTTTGTTGTTATTATTATTTTATTTAAAATTATTCGTTTGCCATCTCGTATTCACAGATGATAGTGACTTCAATAATGACTTAGCTCTTGGTATAAAATCAGATACCTTCGGAGCATCTTTAGTCTGTTCATCTTGTTCTTCTATTTGGAACACTTTACCCACTTTTGGTTGAAGAGCGTCAACATTATGACATACTCTTGCTGAATTTATGGCCAACTCTACTGTTTGTGGTTGAGTTAAATGCACATGTCTGCATTTCTCAACCCTTTTATAAATGCTCCAATTATAACTCCTTCAATTATATTATCTCCCATAGCTACTTTCCGAAATCTTAGCAATTCAGCCGCATATGCTTGAAATGATTCATTTTTATGCTGTCAACTGTTCATAAAATCTTGCATCTTCTGACCTTGTAATGCAGGTGCTTTAAAAATATCTAATAATAATGTTTTAGCCTCTTCCCATTTTTTCACTTTATCTTTTCAGTGGCTTTATCCCAATAAATAGTTTTATTAGCTCCAACTAAATACAGTTTCTAAATACGCTCTACAGCTGTTTCATCCCTCCAACGACATGCATTGATATGAATTTCATAATTTGGGATGAAATCGAGTATTTTATCCGGATCTCCGTCATATTTATCACCACTGAAATCAGTTCTCCATTCTTTGCGTTTATCGTCCAAATCCGATTCATGTTGTCTACTATTAGACGACATTTTATTTAATTTTTGGATTTTTTCTTGATCGCTTAAATTTTCCGCATCACTCTTTGATTCCGAATTTGGTAAAAAAAGCGACACAGGTACTGCAATATTTGCTTTATTGGCTATTGAATTATCACTATATTCACTATCTGTTATATTTGTATCTACTATCTGATTTTGATTATCAATATTTGACTCTGTTTATATATTTTCTCTTGATTCTGAGGATTCCCTTGTTATTGTCAAAGTAAAGCAGTTAGGTGATTGATTTGTTTCTGAGGATATTGGCGTTATAGATGTCCTTGATTCCTTTCTTGTAAGTGATGATGCTCTTTGGGATTTTGGTTTGTGCTCTTTTCTACTTCCAACAGTAGATCTTGTATAATATCTGGGCTTTTCCGAATTTTCAATGGCTATCGTAGTATAACAGTTGTATTGTTCTCTTTAATCTACAATATAATAATATACTGTCCTTTTCCCTGAAATATAAAATAAAAGCTTCTCGGCCTATGCATATTAATTAACAATAAAATAATCAATTAGCTTTAATCTTAACTTATTCATTTTTACTAATTCCTCTATTCAGTCTCTAATCTTAGAATTAATGCTTATTTCCTAGTTTTTAAAATGATACTACATTTTATGAATTATCAAATTAACTCTTATAATCGAATTTTACACCTATTAATTTATTATTTTTCAATACTATTCAATCTATGCTTAAATCTTATGTTATCTATTTTCTTAAATAAATACTAAAATGTTTTTAATTTAACTCAATCTTTTTAACTGGCGCTTATGCAGTTTATTATACTATATTTTATTTATCGTTTTAATTTATTCATTTATTTTCTTATATTTTATATTGCACTCTGATTATTACAAATTTTTTTAAATTATCTCTATTTCGTTTGCTTCTAATTTTACTTTACATTTGTCAAGATAATATTTCAAAATTTCTCTTCTTCAAAATTAAAACCTTCGATGCTCTAAGTTTGGTTTTCTCGAATTTATGCGTAAGTTCAACTAGATTCTACGATCCTTACTCACATTGGGATTTTCTTTCAAATCTATTTTATTCTTCTTCACTCCAAGCACTAATAACNGCTTGATTTTCTCTCATCCTCCTAAAATATCTGCGAGTTTTCTTTCAAACTCAAGGCTTTCTTTCCAAGCCCATTTCTGATTTCCGAGTTTTCTTTTAAACCAAAAACTTTCTTCCAAGCTCATTTCTAAGGTTCTTCTTCACACTTAGCCCCAAACTGTTGTGTACTTCACATGAATTAAACTTTCATAATTTTTCAAAGATAATTTTCTCAAGTTTCCAGATTCCCATAAAAAGAATACTGCTTCTAAAATTTCCAACAAAACCACTTCAAATTCTTTTCTTTCCTTCCGCTAAATTTCTAAAATTTTCAATAATAAAATGATTATGTGAAGTACCCATGCTAACATAAACAACGCTCCATATCAGCATATATGTGATAAAGACTTCCAATCTGAATCGATAACACCCTGCTCGCAAACTCTAAAATTTCGTAATATAATTCCACGATATAAATAATCTAAAATAATTCCAATAATAATTCGAGTTTTCGCTATTCAAATGAGCTACATATGTACCCTACAAATGTATTTTCTTGGCAGCACTGAAACTTTTTGCGGTCAATTAAGATTACTCGGATCTCATTTCGGGAAGATCCCATCCCAGACTTGAGAAGACCCTTCTCAAATCTTAAAATCCCTAGACGAACTTCGAGCAGTAAATCCGTAAGGGAGGACTACGTGCGGTCCCATACGCCAAATGAACTGCCTGGATGGTCGATCCAAAAAAAATGTATCGTCCACTCATTACTGCCGGTGCATATCATTGTTCACATTACAAACACATTCTTCCGGCCTCAAAAGATGAATTCGAGAGAATTTCGAGTTCCCACGCTGCTTATGCGTGGTGACGCAGCTCACAGTGAAACTCCAAAGAAACACCTACTGTCAAAACAAAAACATTTTTACCTCGAGGTAGCTTTCCATAAGTCTAAATTGTTTCGTCAATCTTCGTCATTAGACAGCCATTCTCGTTTTCCTCATAAAAGGTGATCAATCTTCAGATTCCAAACTACTGACTGTGTGCCCTAATTTCTTAGATCAACTCCCCAACTATTGACGCCTTTAACATGGTTCATATCGGTGATCCTATAGTTAACTTTTTATAACTCCTAGGTCTAAATGTTACCCAATCGCCCCAATCTTCGTTCATTCAATTGACCAGTTTCGATAAATTTTATTCTACCTGTGCCGTCTGTCCAATACCCTTCTTGCACTACCTGACTAAGTGTGATTTCAATAAGAAAAATAAAATTAAAATCTTCAAAATTCAAAATTTCTTCCAATCTTCCATTTACTCATCTTAATATATATTATCCACAATTATTCTCTCAGAACAATCTTAATTTCTTCAAAGTGCAACATTTGTTGAAATCACAATTTATTTTCCAATCTTCAACTTGTTTGGGATACAATGAAGCTTCTGTTGAATATTCATTTAACTTTTCCAATTTTCTGTTACTGAACTTTTTATTTTTATTTCTGATTTTTATTATTTTTCTTTTTTGTTGCAATTTCCTATTAACAAAATTTTATATCTTTTTATCATCACTTTTTCCTTAAACCAGTATAATCTTCCTTCAAATGCCATAATACTTTCTTTTAATTTACTTATTTTACTGCTCTACATCACCTCATCATTAATGTACTATTAATTATCAAAAGTTCATTTTACATTTAAATAAAGTAACTCATATTTTCACGTTTTATTGATTTATTATATTTATTCTTTTCTTTATGATCTATCCTTATTAATATTAATTTATTTTATTAACGTGTTTATCCAATTCAAATGTTAATAAAACTTTATTGTCACCCAAATTAACATTTATTACCAAGTATTTCAAATTCCGCAAATTTTATTTTCCCTAAACGTTTATTTGTTTATCAATTCAAAATTATTGTCATTGCCGCTTGTCAAAATTTTTTTTTGTCAAGTCCTAATTATTAGTTAAGATTTCACTAATATTACTTAAACATTGTTCAAGTTTTAATATTATTTAAAATTATCAATTAATAATAATATATTCGAATAAAAATTCATTACGAGTTGCCTGCTTCTTAATTTCATACCCACCTTTTATCTTTCATAACCAAGTAATCTGAAAATCAGATATTAAGCAATTTGCCACTTTAATATTTTACGAAATTAATTAATAAAAGGTATCCAAAGATATTAATTATTAATCAAAAGGTATTCAATTTAAATATATTAAACTGCCAGCGATTTAAATTATTTATCGTTTTAAACAAAAATCTTCAGTTAATCGCAAAGTTATATTCAAAATCATTCATTTTCATCAGATAATAGTCAAAAGGTATTCAAAATGTCAGTACTATATTCAAATTGTGCCATTACAGTTTTGTCACAAAAATTAACCAACAAAAAAAATGATTATAAATCTTTGTTTATCACTAAACTCTTCATAATAATATCTTTGTTGTTGTAAACAAACAATTTCAGAAGTTTTAAAGAATTTGTAAGGTAAAGTTTTCAGGAGAATTCTCGCGATTTCGAAGGTTTTTCAACACAAATTAACATCTTGGAGAGTTATATGAAGGAAAAATAACATGCTAAATACTTTATTTAAAAATAACTGAAGTTATTGATTATAAACAACAAAGTTTGTCAGACATCCGAAGACAAATCAAATCGCATTTGTCTTGGGCGCCGCAATCGTTCAAGGTCGTCAAGTTTCTCTTTTTTTCCTTCTCCTTCAATCAATTTCTCTAGTCTTTTTGCCTCTTTGTCTTTATCTTTTAGAATGTATTCCATTCTGGCTACTCTTTCGGCCAACCGGCTCATCTTCATCTTAAGATCCTTGATCGTCTTTCTTAACATGACAACCTCTTTTTCCAATTTCTCATTGCTGCTCTGATAAAAAGCCACGCGTTGTCAGCGGGTGTATTCGAGGCACCTCTGGATGGTGAGCTTTGTAATGAGCCTCCGATATACGGGCCAATGGACCCAATATTTTCCATCCTGGTCAATGAAGTCATCATCAGTATCGCTATCGGGTGGACTGCGCGTCGGGCTGGAGTTTGGCAGGGTTCTGTCTTTTGTTTGCTTATCTTGGCTGGTCATTCTACAATAAACATTTACCATTAAACACTGGTGTTACATACGCATATATCAAACCAACGATAGATATATAACTTATTATATTGGGCTTGTAAATAATTGAAAAACAGCAAACCAACACAACTTGTAAACCCGACCCAAAATTGAAACTTCAATTTAAGTTAAATATTCAAGGGTAAATAATTCTATCATCAACTTTCATTATGGTTAATAATAATTAACATTATCTTTTTATTCGAAGTAGAACAATTTTATATCCAAAAAGGAACCAATTTAACTATGTTAATCCACATTATCTTTAACATCGTTTTAAGGTAAATCAATATTAAATAATTTCACAACTAATTTCAATTTTCTTTTTCTAATCAGTATTAAAAACCACATTTAAAGGTGTATTTCATCATTACTTTGCAACACTTTAATATTTTAATATCCCAATTCAATGCAGTCTATTGTTATGAAAATCTGTGTTTCATTTCATTTATTTTAATTATTAAAATTTAACTTTCAATTTTAATTAATCATTAATTAATCAACTGATTATCTCTAATTTTATAATTTTTTTTCTGTGGTTTAATACATTTCTACCACAAAATTTCCGATCTTAGTACTATGTCGACTGTTCAGTTTGATTATTTCTTATTATTATCTCTTATGCTACTTTTTAGTCAAAACTCATTTCATTGCTTATATCAATACTCTTATATTATCATCCCAATTTATTGTCACTCTATCTTACATTAACATTTTATACAGTGTCATTTTTATTGCTTCATAGTCAAATTTATCTTTATCGTCATCAAGATTCTCTGTTATCCCTCGTTTTATTTTTAAGTGTTATCATTATTTAAAATTCCTCATAATACCCTTCAGTGTTTGACTCAAGTTTCAGTATTATTTTAAAATCATTAATTAATAATAAAAAAATAAAATATGATCATAAATTATGACGAGTCACTTGTCTCTTCCTCTCATACTAATTTTTGTTCTTTATGACCAATTGGCAGAGAATCATAGCTCAAGTGATTCGCTACATAATGTTAAGGAGTATATTGAGTGTATCAAAAGGTGATATTTCAATTTAAGGCGAACATTCAAAGTTAAAAAATAATTTTGTTCTCAATTTAAATTATGGTTAATCAACAATAGCGCTATCTTTTCATTTAAGGTAAAACCATTCTAGTTCGACATAAATCAATTTAAACTTTGTTAGCCAATAAATAATTTCAATATAAGTTTAAGCTGTATCGATTTTTTACCAGAAATAAATCTTTTTTAATCAACATTAACTTCAACGTCATTTTTAAAGCAAATTCATTTTCAATAACAAAATGTTCTATTATCGATTTTATTTTATGAGTAAATTTTTAATATCAATTAGTTTCTCATTAATTTTTATTTATGATCATCAATTCCCACTATTAAATTTACGGGTGCATTTTATCAATTATTAAAACTCATTTTCATTTATGCCAACACTTGTCATATCTACTTGTTATCTAAAAATTAACAAAATGTCAAAACAAGGTTTGATGAGAATGATAACTTATTTGATCCCACAAAAAAAATTTTGTTTTGAAATGTAAAAAGCAAATAAGCGATCCCGGTTGAGCCCCCAAAAAGTAATATTAATAATAATAGTAATAATAATATTAATAATGATAGTAATAATAATAGTAATAATAATATTAATAGTAATATTAATAATAATATTAATGCCGATGTTGTTAAAGCTTTGGCAAACTTGATGTCCAATCTCAAATTTCCTTGTTGAGGTAATTGACTCTGATTTATATCGAAATCTGGAGCAAGAATAAATGTAAAGAAAGGATAATTATCCTTAAAATCTTAAAGTGTTATTCCACAACTCATATTCTTTTCCAAATATCCCATATTTCTTACTATAGATTGCATATTTTTTGTAGCATAATTATCGTTTGACAAAATCTTGAGTATATATTTCTGGATAATCAGTGTTTTTCGTCAAGGAAACGGACACAGCATCTAGATTTTAAAATGTTGAACTCTATCTTTTATAGCTACCATTATATTGTTCACCACTTTGAAACGTAAACAGAATAAAGCTAGGTAATCGACGATCACCAAAGATTTGTTCCTTATAAAACGATGAACTATCTTTACTAATTGCAAATGCAACGACTTACTTGGCTCTTATTGGATAAACAGCATTTTGATTTTTTAGACCCATTTGATGAGCAATTAATACTTAGGGCTCAACACGTACATGTCTAACCATTAGTTTTGCATCTAGTAATACATATTTAGGTTGATTGGCTGCAGATTCCAAACAAATATCAGCCTCTGCTTGTTTCAATCGAATATGAACATTGACAACAAGAATAAAGTATTTCGGTAGATCCATGAAATCAAGTTGCAATGAACCGCAAGAGCCAATTGTTTTGATATTTTAATAGACTTTTTTTTATCTGCTTCTGATCTATATCCCATTGCTGAAAGACAAATATTTTTACTATCACCATTATAATTTATTATAGTTACAATTATTGCTTTGTGAAGATAAGATCCATTTCCACCCTCAATTTTGAAATTATTAAACGAAAGAATTACATCTTTAAAAAGAGTATGCAGCATATAATTACTAGGAACTGCATCATGAGTGTCAGTCAAATCTTTACCAGCCTTATCAACCACCTTCAAGTTAATATACAAAAAAGTATCATTCAAATCCAAATATTCTCTTTGAGATCCATTTATAAAAAACTCAACGTCACTTTGTGATTCAGAAATTGCATTCATAGGAAAGAACTCTTCGAAAGTAACACTTTTAATTACAGCTTGAGGAGATGGTCGATCAAAAATACATAATTTAGTTTTAGCGCAAATCATTTTTCAAATATTGTTCCATGGCCTCTCATTCGTTTGTTTATACGTGATCCATAAATTTTCTTACGTTTTCTATTATTTTGTAATGTCGTGACTTGATTTGTTAGCATATTAGTTATTTCAGATGATATTTCATTAATTATAAATTTTGCGGTAATATGTTTGCTACTTTTGGAATCATACTGGTTACTCCACTAGGTAATAATGACATATCATTTCCAAGTTCAGCTAATGCATTTGATTTCAATGTGAGTAATATTTTTCCGTCATTATCTAGTACATCCTGAGCTGTTTTCATACCAAAAGAACCAATACGTTTAAGAATCGGTAAAGCAAATCTACTTATTGTTCTCAACCAACCAGATCCATATTACTTTCCAAGAAAGTAAGATAATTTTCCGCCTGCTTGACTAGTACTATACAATGAAAAAATATCAGGATTCATTATTTAGTTTTCTAAAATGTAAAGTTAAATGAGTTTTTGAATGTTTTGGAAACTTGATTAATTATCCGTTATCATCACGTATATTAATGTCTATATTGTTTATACATGATTTTGCAATAGATAAATACATTGGATTATCAACTATTAATTGTACTACTTCATAGGTTTCATGCTTTTCTATCCATACTGCTTTCAATAAATGTACACTAACATCTCTTACAATTATAGGTTCAACAAGACTACTATAGATGAACATTTGCTTATGTAATTTCATTATTTTCGATTTAGTAATAGCATTGAACTGACCTCCATTCATATCTTCAGGAGCATATTGTTGTTTGTCTAATCCCAATGTTTTTGTCAAAACATTATCAAATACAACTTTTTTTACATCATCTTGTAGTTCTAATTCAAAATATTTATCTGCATTTATAAGACATTCCTTAAATATTTGAGTACAATTTTCCGTCAAATATTTACTTAATTGTTCCAATTCTGATATGTAAATATCATCTCTTAACTGAACAGTATGATAATTCACCATTGTATTAGCCACTTTAATTTTTAATTTTTGAACTGTTTCATCATTTGTAAAGTTTGTATAGATATGACCGAACTTTTTTGTTTATTTGTTAGATTTAAATCCTAATCCAAATGAGTGTGCGATATTTGCATCTTCAAATATTACAACATATGGAAAATCACAATAAAATCTTATGAGATTATTTTCAAATATTTCAAAATTTTTATTTTGATCAACACTAAGAGTTTTTACCTTGTTATTTATTGTTACAGTTATTTCATTCAATATATATATTTTGCAGTCATGTATTCAATTTTCGACTTGCTATATACCAGAAACGGTGAATATAGAAAGGTGAAGTCCATCGTGGCAAATTCCCAACCACCATCCATATAAATAGGATTTTGTAGCTCGACAATGAATTTACTAGCATTATTCTCAGGATGAATAAGTGGACAGCTATCACCCGGTAATAGTGTCTAGAAGTTACTCGATTTCATTTGAATTTTCTTCTTGATTGACTATTTGTGATGCCAATATCCAACTTGGTTTTTCGTATCCATGCCACTTTACGTAGTATTGTTTATTTTTTCCTGATCCTTTTGATTTGATTATTGCTTCTATTCTTTATATCTCTGGTGGTAGAATGACTTGTAATTCTTACTCATAGAATTTTCCTTGCACGATATTAACTTCATAATCTTTAATAACATACATGACCGGATTTTTGTTTTTGTTATTTGAAATACTTCATGACTCCAATTACTATTGAAATTCTTGATAAATGGTGAAGCTGATATCTTTGAGATTCTTACATGATCGCCAACTTTATACTTTGGTTTTTTATTTGCTTTTGAATGTTTTTGCAATATCCATAACTTTAATTGATCTTGCTCCATTTAATTCCTTATGACCAGAATGATTATAACTATGAATAAGTATCAGTAAAACATTTATCCAAGTCTTTTTACCAACATGCACAAAGTACTTTTTCAATGCATCTCTCAATGTGCGATTAAATTTCTCTACATGTGCAGCTTTATACTGAAAGAATACACTATAATGATTTATGGATAGATGATTTATAATTTGTTTCACCTTGGAATTGTGAAATTCCATACCCAAATCCGTTTGTAAATTATCTGGATGCCCATTTTTAAACATTGACTTGATTGCTGGTTCCATATCATTAGCAGACTTTGATTTAACAGGAACAGCTCTTGCAAATCTACTGAATATATCAATAAATGTCAAAATATACTCGTATCCTTTATTAATTTTTGAATATGGAATAATTTCCATTAGATCCATTTGCCATAAATCATCAATACCATATGTTTTATATGCTCTTGTTGGAAATCTTTTCAACATCGGCTTGTTCAGGCTGTACGCTAGTTGTCCAGATAACCACTTTTTTTTCTTTCTTTTCGTTTTTTGAGCTGCTTTCATCAACTTGTCTACGCCTCGAAAACCTGCTGGGTTTTTTGGATCCGTCTATATTGTTTTTAGTTTACCCATTACTACAATTCGATGCAAATTTTAAGTCAAAATTTGGTAATAATTGCAATCCGCCCATTGTTTATTAATATATTAGTCAAAAGCTTTAATTGTTTGTTTAATTTGATAGACTGCATCATTTATTAATCTCTACATCTAGTTTTTTCTTTAATTTACTCATAATTTAGTATATTGTTTATAATTGAAAGTTAAAAACACACTAAAAATTACGTGCCTGGGAAATTTTTATTAATAAATGCAAGTTAGATGCAACATATATACACTAAAATCACATGCCTGAGAATTTTTATTGATTTTTTCAATAAATCCAATAGGTATGCAACTCAGATGCTACTCATATGCAACACACATACATTGAAAATCACATCCCTCTAAATTTTAGACTGCCCAATTCCTTTCAAAATATCAAGACAGTCTCATAACATGCTAAATATAGAAACTCCCCATGCTAAATATCAAGACTGCTCCATCTCATACATAAATATAAAGTCTGCTATAAAAATTTTAATTTCCCGTGCAAAAATAAATTTTTGAATTTCGCACCAAAAATATTTTTTGAATTTCCCGATAAAAAAAAATTTTTGAATTTCCCGCCAAAAAAAATTTTAAATTTCCCGTCAAAAAATAACAAGACTGCCCTTTTCCCTGTTCGAAAAATATGAAAACACACACTTACCAGTCAAAAATACTCACAAAATACTCAAAAATGCCATTACTTTCAAAAAATTCATCAATTTAAGCAAAAACAGCATTTTAAACCAAAATAAAGATTTCAAAAGATTATGACATCATACCCACCCAACAGAAAAATTTCAAATAATTATTTAAAAATCTGATAATTAATTTTCTTTCAACACATAAAACTCTCTCCGTCCCGAAATTTTTTTTAACACATTTAAACTACTTTCAAAAATCAACCAATCAAATTAAAGCTCTTTAAATAAAAATCAAAGCACATTCGACATACTAAATCTTCTCCATCACATTACCTTTGTAACAACATATCTACCATTCAAATCCAATAACACACTACAAACCTAAAACCTCTCAAAAAACACACCACAATAACTCATACGACAGTTCCGTGGAACCACTACCCTTCTAGCGAAGACCATCCATCCACACCATAAGTCCTTTAAACAATATATAGCCCAAATTTTGGTCCAACAACAAACAAATCTAAAAAACTTTAAAAATTATTTCCAAGATCTCCAGCTCCTCCTCGAGTCCAAAACCATTATTTCACACACGCCCACAACCACACACATAAACTCAACTTAACCTACTTTTTAAAAAGCCCTTAACAACCCAAACACAAAAAAATTTTAAAATTTAGAAATACACACACAACCACAGGATCAAAAAAACTGATCCGATCAAAAAAATTTTGATCCTACAACTCTTAGAAAAAAAACTAACCAAAAAATCATAACACAATCGTAATGTGTTACCGAGCTCACCTGCTTCCGGGGGGTTCATCCTAAATTGTGCTAGTGCGCTAATGTGCCGTAAGGCCACTATTACCTACTTGCGCCAATATTGTGTTTTCCAGATATAAACAAAAAATTTATATTATATACAGATGCCAGTTTCGGTAAAATAAAAGCAATATTGCTACTGAGAGATAAGGAAGGAAGAGAAAGAGTTGTTGCCTTTGGATCACACTCAATGACAAGTCATGAAAAGGGATTACTTTATCACACGAAAGAAGTTATTGGTTGTTTAATACTTCTGTATGCATTTCAAACATTACTTGTATGGTAGAAGATTTACTTTTAGAACAGATCATAAAGCTCTAACTTTCATGATTAAGACAGTAGATGGGTAGTGGGAGTCATAGCCAGTACCCATTCAGTAACCCCCTCCCCGTGACATAAGGAAATTTAATCTTAATGCATTTTGTTGGGAAATTGAAAAAATGATATCATATTAGGTAATATTACGAAATGGGATTAAGTGGTTATAGATTTTCCTGTGTATTTAGTTGAGAAAATATTTTGAACAAAAATTATGTAATAACATTAATTTCATCGTCGAGATTTTTACGTAATAGGATTAAGTGCCTATACATTTTCCTGTAGTTTTACTTTGGAAAATTTTTCAAGCTTATTAAGCGGCAAAGTAACTATACATTTCCCTTTGTTTTAGTTGGGAAAATTTTTCAGAATTTCTAGGCAACAATATTTTTTTGAATTTTTAGTTGGCAATTTATTCGGTGGTAAATATGGGTAGGTTTTGGACAATTTTGCTAATTATTTACTCGGTTTAGGTAATATTGGTAGAATCTTTCTCACATTAGTCAGTTTTGGTCAGTTTTTGGACGATTTGGGCAATTATTTACTCACAAGGATCAGTTTTAGGTGAATTTTAATGATAAGTTTGGGTTGAATTTTAAGGAAATTCATGTGAAAAGTTGAATTTGTTTAAATTTTCAAGTTTTTTAAAATTTTTTAGGGAAATTATTTATAGGAATCCTGGCAAACCATTCATGTTGTTTAAATAATATGAAAATTTAAAATTTTTTATATGAAATTTTTACGGGAATCCGGGTGAACAGTCTAAAGTTTTGAAAAAATATGTTCTATATATCAGATTTTAAAGATTTGTATACCAAACTGCTGAGAATTTTTCACAAATAAAAAATTTTCGAAAACATTTTCCTTCTTAAATAAGTTAAGTATTTCTTATATAGACAATTTTACGCTAATTCCAAATATGTTAACCTAAAATCGCCAAAGTTAATATTCTATGAAATAAATTGCGTTTTATAATGAAAAAATCTCAAATTTTGAATTTTTATACTCAATTTTCTCTGCGTACATAACTCGTATGGTTTCAAATTTGGTAGTATTTTACTCAAGAGGAAATAGTGACTGTGTAAAGTTAAATTATAGTCTCGGCAAAAATGCTTCCTGACGAATATGTACAGTCGTCCTCCCGGATTTGGTAACATTTTTCGAAAATACCAAAAGTACCTCAAAATTTATCAAAATCGATACTATTTGATAGGAACGTTTACAGTGAGTACGAATAACACAACAAAACATCATCAAACCTAATAGATAAAAAGTTATATGGAAAACAAGTACTTAATTTGGGAGTCTCCAAGAAACAGAAAATAGTTTAATAATTTACTTGATTCAGCCTTCAGTCAACAGTGATTAGTGCTCAAGAGAGATAAGATTAGACTATGAAAAAGATTTTGAATCATGAGTTATGAGATAGTTTACACTGAAGCTAAATAATAAATTTTGCTTTTCGAGTGCAAACGGAGAAATCGAAAGCAGTTCAGGACATTTCAACATTTCATTAAGGCAACAATCACGAAAGAAAGACAACAGATTGACCGTTCTTTTTCCGGAAACCGGATTTACAATGAACGCAACAACGCAGAAGATGACTGTAAAGATCCCGGCTGAGATTTTATTTGGAAAGAAAATTAGCAGAGAAAAGTGGTATGAGTCAGACGTTTCAGATAGAACTAAAGAAAAAATAAAATTAAAGTGTAAATAATAAATGTACAATAAAACGTTTGGAAAAGATTTTAAAGAAACAACACATGGAAAAGAATCAAACTGGATATAGTAGGGGGATAGTGGCGCACGGTCATCAAAATTTTTAAGCAGTTATCGAGGGACCCCCCCCTCCCCTCGGGGGGCTCGGAAACACATTCCGCTTGAGCTGCGTTTTTTTAACTATGATTTTTGTGTTGATTTTTTTTTCTAAGATTTTTGGGATCAAAAATTTTTGATCGGATCAAATTTTTTTTGATCGATTAGTTTTTTTTGATCCTGTTAGTTTGAATGTGTGTATTTTTAAATTTTAAAATTTGTGTGTGTTTGGGTTGTTAAGGTGATTTTTAAAAAGTAGGTCAAGTTGAGTTTTTGTGTGTGGTTGTGTGTGTGTGTGAAAGTGTGGGGAAATGAGAAGGAGGAGCTGGAGATCTTGGAAATAATTTTTTTGAGGTTTTTATGATTTGGTTGATGTTGGACAA
>MQRL01602112.1:0-15489 GCA_001938525.1 Dugesia japonica
TAATTTACACTAATCGATCAATGGACACATTTAATAGATTGTTATCTGTCTTATCTACTGATTATGTGAGTAACGCGCCATCCTGTTCCATCGCCACTTTATTAAATAGCGTATTTTCTATTATGAACTTTAATTTCTTGTTCCCATCTTCTTCTGCTTTTGTTAGATGAACTCTTTTTTTGCCATATTTTAAATAGATATCTGTTTATGGTGGTGTTAAGAATCTGAATTCTCCTCTCTTCTTATTTCTCTTATTTGATGTTTCTAACCAACTAAACTCTGGTTCGGTTAGAAATATATCTGTTTCTCGTCCCATTGAATCATCGCTTTAACTATCTGTATAATACGGCATATAAACACAATCCTCTCTAACTTGTTCTACCGTAAGATCTTTCAACTGTTCGTCTCCATTATCTGATTCAGTGAGGTCTACAACACGTTTTGGTTCCATAATATCTTCTATCTGTTCATCTCCCACGTCAGACCAGTATTCAGTACTGCTATTTATCTGTCCTTCGTCTAAATCACAAGTTTCTTCATGTAAGGGAACTGGGATTTTCTTTCACTGTTTGACTACCCACTGTTCGTCCTTCTTGCCTTGGATCTCCAGCTGTCTGTTCTCCTCAACCATTTGTCTTCTTATTTCTTCGTCATCTGACTCAGGACTATATTCGTCACTGCTGCATTCGTCTTTAATTTCATCTTTGACCGACTTGTTGTCGTCATCTCTAGTTCGGCTCGACTTTTGTATCCAGGTCATCTTCGGATTCAGAATCTAATATCCATCGAATACTTATTGGCTTAACAACTTCTCTAATTGCAATGCCATGCGTCGTGTTCTGATCTTCTTTGATTAATGTCATGTTATCAGTTGTCTTTGGTTGTATGGAATCCCTCCATTTCTGCTGATTACATATTTGTTTTTATTGACCTTTGACTGATTATTGCAGATGCAAATTGTTTGAGTGCTTTTTCTAAAAAAAATAAATAATTAATAATTGATTTTAAGGACTGATTAGTCCTAAATAATGCTACAGGTACTAGTAGCGTACTATATAAATAAAAATATATATAAATAATAATATAAATTTTTAATATTTTTTGAAAGTTTGACAAAGGGTGTTCAGACCAATGTCCATTGGACATAGTTTGAAATATGTGAGGTATTGCGACGCTGATAACGCTGCCTCTTCCACCTTTATCGCTTATGCATTTGAATTAAGATGACTATGAAAGCGAGGAGGAAGAGTGATGCAATCATTCCCAGTATTGAAAAAGGGTGATGTAATATTTTTATGTCAAATGGTTTTATTGTTGTCGTAACCCACATCTGTAGAGTTTTCTATCGTAATTGTTGGTAATTTAATTTCGTGTTATCTTTCAAATTCTCTTTAAATCCTTTAAAGTTTCTGTCTGTATTCACATTTGTCGTCGTTTTTATTGTAGTACTAGTATATACTAGTGTACTATGATGAATAGTTGTTTCTATTTGTGATTTGGTTGTATGCAACTTTTTATGTTTTGTGGGAGTAGTTATTAATCTTATTTGTGGTAGAACTTGTTTGTTTGGTAGTGTAGTAAACATATGTTGTTCTAATGACCTGGTTCCGTTTATCCAATAATTTATCCAAGTTCTATATTTTGTGCTGGCCTCTAGTCTTTTTATCTCTATCTGGCCTATCCCCTTGTTAAATTTCATTGGTATTGGTATGAAGACCTATTTTTTCCGGTGTATGCAATCGATATATCTCTGACGTATGCGATTGGTCTATCCTTTATCGTTGCAGCGATCATTATATTATCAGGTGCTCTGAGTATAATTCTATCTGAATAAGTTATTCTTGTTATGTAACTAGAACCTTTACTCTTCTCTAGTTGAGCTATACTTACTGTCAACAATGTCAATAAAGTTAGTGCAAAAAGTGGTACTGTGCTTTTTGACCCTGATCAAAGATTGTATTTATGTTGCTTTTGAGATTCAATTTCCACTTCTGCTACTTTACATCTGTTGACGGCAACAATTATTGGATCATTTTGTTTATTTTTTATCACATGCAGATTTGTAGGATTTACTTTTATTACCTCATATAGGCCTTTGTAAGGTCTTGCTAATTTATTTGTTAATCCCTTCTGTGTAACTGGCGTTTTTATTCTCACTTTGTCTCCAACTTTAAAACTAGATTCTTTGGTTATTTTGATCATAATAATCTTTGCATTGTTTCTGTTTAAACTTTACTTTTAGATTTGCCTGTTTATATACCTGTTGTAATCTTTCCTGCATTTTTGTAGCGTAATTTGGATTGTCCATATACTGCGACACAATTGGTTCAAATGTTATATCTATTGGCATATGAGTTTTTCTGAGATACATAAGGTAAAATGGTGAATATCCCGTAGCTTCGTTCTCAGTTGTATTATGTATGAACAATGTTGGTTTAATAAATAGATCCCAATCATTTTGATGTTTATTCATGGAGACTGCCAATCTATTATTACCRTCAGTTTGTGGGTGATAAGCCGTTGTATTTATTTTCTTAATATCAAACATATTTGTTACTCTTTGTATGACTTTGTTGAAGAAATTCTTTCTTCTATCTGATAACAGCGTTCTTGGCGCTCCATATTTGTAGATTATTTTCTCAACTAATAACCTTGCTACTGTATCTGCTGTTTCATCTTTTTTTGGAAATGCTTCTGCCCATTTTGTAAAATAATCATTGAATACTAATATGTGTTTGTTACCCTTTATAATTGTTGGTGATTTGCATAGGAAATCCATTGCATATGTTTCCATTGATGACCTGGGTATTGGAATTGGTTGTGATGGAACTTTGGTTTTTGTTCCTGTTTTTTCTTTTAGCACAAATGCTACATGCTTGGCACCTTTTTTTATATTTTCTTTAATATTATCCCAAAAATATTTTTGTAGTAATCTTGATGTGGTTTTTCTTCTTGATAAATGYCCTTCAAGCGCTCCATCATGATATTGTAGCAGTAATAATTGTTTTAAAGAATCTGGTACAATCATTAGATTTTTCCCTAAATTATTGTACATGAGCAAATTCTTAACCATTTTATATTTAGTATTCTTTTCTTGAATCATCATCTTTTTAATGTCTTTTGTTTTTTATCTTTATTTTACTCTTCTAGAAACGTTTTCGAGTTTGTTTCAGTCATAACGATTGACATCATTTCCATTATATTTATTTCAGGAATTCTTGATAATGAATCAGCATTTTTATTTGCTTTACCTGGCTTGTATATTATACGAATACTCATATCCTGAATTTTCATTGCCCATTTCAATATCCTACTGGATACATCTTTTTTTTTCCATAAACTCTCTAATGGTTTATGATCAGTTCGGATAACTATCTCTGTTCCATTTATATATATGGTCTAAATTGTTTCAACGCAAATATGATAGGTAAACATTCTTTTTCGATTGTTGAATATCTTTTTTCTGCTTCTTTTAACATTCTACTGGCATATGCAATGACATAATCTTTATTCTTTTCGTCCACCTGACCATGGTACTGCTCCCATAGCATATCCACTTGCATCTGTCATCACTATGAATTGCTTTGTAAAGTCAGGATATCTTAATATCGGAGCTGTTAGCAATCGTTGTTTTAATGTGTCGAAAGCTTCCGGTTGTTTTGTATCCCATTGTTTTTGAGGTTTCTTTGGTTTTTCATCTAATGGCTCTACAATCATGACGTTTTTACGTTCGTCTTTAGTCTTCATACCCTTTGTTAATTCTACCAATGGTGATGATATTTTTTGCGAAATCTTGTATGAATCTTCGATAATATCCCACTAGACCATTAAATCCTTGTAATTGTTGTACGCTTTTTGGCACATTAAAATCTTGGAACGCTTTAGCCTTCTTTGGATTTGGCTCTAATCTCTTTGATGACACAATATGTCTGAGAAATAAAATACTTTCCTCTGCCCATTTGCAGTTTGTGTGTTTTAACTTGATTTGTGCTTTTCTAATTATGAACAGTACATTTTCTATGTTAACTAAATGTTTTTCAAATGTTTCAGATGCTATGAGTATATCATCTATATATACAACTACATGTTCAACACCTGTTAAAACTGTGTTCATTTATCTTTGGAATGTAGCTGGTGCATTACATAATCCAAATGGTAGTCTAACAAATTTATATAATACATCATCAGTACAAAATGCTGTTTTCTCTCGATCTTCTTCCTGTACTAGGATTACATTTTAACCTTTATTAGCATCCAAACTTGCAAAGTATTTTGCATTCATTAACTTGTTGAACTGTTCATGTATTTTTGGAAATGAGTGTGTATCCTTTTTGTAACTTTATTAAGTTTTCTGTAATCAATACAAATTCTAATCTCGCCGTCTTTCTTTTTGACTGGTACCATTGGTGATGCCCATTGGGAAAAACTATCTTGTATGATTCCATTCGCTTTCAGTTTTGCTACATGTCTTTTTATTTCTGGTCTTAACGCATATGGTGCTACATATGGTCGCTGTTTTATCGTTCTTGCGTCACCTGTATCAATTATATGTTTTATAATATTTGTTCCTCCCATATCAAATTCATGTTTAGCGAATGCATCTTCATATTTGTCTAGTAATTTCTGTAATTGCTGTTGCTAATTTATTGTGAGATTTTTATTGGTTATCTTTGTTTCCTCATAATACTTTGTTTGCTTTTGTTTTATTAGTTCTTTGTCAGTTAGTTTTCCAGTTTTTTCCTGTTTCTCCAGAATAAGTTCAGCTAATTCAAGATTATTTAATTTACATCTCTTTTTTCCTGATTTCATATTTGGAAATTGTTTATTTTATCTCTGTACATTTACTCTCTTTTGTTGCTCCTCCGCTACAGTTTCATATATTTCATATTCATTCCCATTCTCAAATAATTTTCCTAATTTTGTGTTTTTCTGGAGAAATACATCATAGTTGTTATAGTTGGCTATTCTCATTGGTATTATCCCTTTTTTTGGTTGTACACATACAGGCATTATTGATAAGTTGTGTTTTTTTATTAATTTATCATTTGGTTCAAAAATATATGACTTGTTATTTTGTACTTCTGTATTTATAGGCATTACACATTCACTACAGCGTTCTACTGTTATTAAGTCTGTTGCACATTTCACATTACATTCATCTTACACTGGTAATGGTGTTACCATTTTTAGTGTGCCATCTTGTAAATCAATAACATAATCTTTTAACCTTGCCAGAAAATCTTTACCCAAAATGCAATTATGTGTTCTTCTTTCCATATGTGTAACAATTTCTTGTCCAATTGTAACCTTACACTCCATTATGCCTTTCGTTGTTATTATATGCCCTGTAAATGATTTTATACCTTCCTGTTTATAATTCTTTATTTTCTGTCTTTGGGATTTACTTAAACATGATTCTTTTATTATTGAACATACTGCTCCTGTATCTATTAATGAAGTTATACTTATTCTATTTATTATGATGTCTGTTGTTGGTCTATTATTGTCTGAATCTATAACTGATATTGAATAGTTGTTTTGATATTTATATTGTGTTGAATCATCTATTTTTATATGTTTTAATTCGATGTGTTCTTGTTTATATGGTTTATATTCTGTATCTGATGGTTTATCATTACTTAATTTGGTCAATTCTTGCTCATCATCCATGTTTACTGTATATATACCTCGATCCTTTTCTAGATTCTTTATTTTTTCACTATGATTTTGCACAATCATGTGTTTCGCAATAAATGGACAAAAACATGCTCCTAGTTTCCATGTGTAACCGAAAATTGCATGATGACCTGCTAATTTTAAAAATGTTAAGACATACCACCCAAATAAAATACATAAGAATATATTGCCAAACCATTGCATTCCCTCCAAAAATCTATCTAAAAAATTACGCATTGCCTTTTTAAAATGATCTGCGTGTAATAGTGATTCAAAATTTACATCGTCTCCATTACTCCCTTTCGCTACTTTATCAACCATTATTGATATTATTTTTTCTCTTTGTATTGGAAAAGGCATATGTTTTCTTGCTTTCTCAATATCGTTAATTGTATAAATACCACGGTTTTCCATATTATCAATCCTTTCCATTTCTGTTTTTCTACTGAGTTCTATCATTTCCATCATCAGTGGAGTTGGTGCTGTCTTTCTGTCCGACACTGTTATCCATACCTCTTCAGTTAGTTTGTACATAGGATCAAGAATATTACTACACTTTTCAATCACTTTTGGTTAAAAATTTTATCTGTTAGAATTCTTGTTATTGGAAGCAAAAATACTTTCTCTACCTTATAAATTACTGGTAATTCATTAGTACATTTTTCATGATCTGTAAGCATAACTGCTACTGGTTTACATTTAAAACTCACTCAAGTTTCTCCCACTATTCTTCCAAATCTTCCTCTTTCTTCAAACAAGAATGGTGTTATTAAATCCGGATTTGTGACTACCATTGCCATTTTTGCTCTTAACAATTCTCGATTAGTTTTGCAAATTTTTATCATTGTTTCTTGATATATTCTATCTACTTGTCTTATAATTTCATGATAGAGAAAATCAATTTTGTTGTTGAAATATGTAGCTATTTGTACGTCCAATTTATCTACCTTTGGTCTGACATCTTTAATTTCTATTGTTTATAGATACAGCCCATTATAATTTGTAACTGTCACTGCCACTCCACACTTTGTACCTACTCATTTTTCAATAAGTCTTAATGCCTCTTGTGTTGAATTTGATATATATACTGTTGGTGTTGCCTTTTCACCAATCAGGGTTGCTTTCCTTTTTGCATCTTGTATGTTAGGTGGCTTATCCGTTGGTAAAGTTCCACTAACTTTTCTCATTACCACTGCCCTTAATTTCGTACGTGTACATTCAAATGGATTTACTTTATACAGGATCATAGACTCTCCAGTGTCACAACTTATATCTTTTGAGCTACAAAATGGATATGTCATCATCTTCTTCTTCAAATTTTACGCTACATTCATGCGTCTACATGTGCGAAATCAGATTCTTGATATAAATGTATGATTTTTGGATTTGATATTTTTATTTTCGTCGGATGCGCCTCCGGACATTCTCAACATCTAATAATGAGTACTTTTACCCCATTTTGGAGTATTACAATCATATGCTACCATCGCATTTGCTCCTCTTGCTAACTCTAATAGCATTATTATAATTGTTATTATTGTACCCATTAGTGGTCGATTTGATTTTTTGGTCTCTTTGTTAATGAGTTTCTTTATTTCATCCTCCTGCTCTGTTGGCTGAATTTTTTGTTTACGATTACTTGTTGGATATAACGTTTCCAAACCTCCTTCTTGCGTGATCCACGCGTTAATTCCTCTGTTCAAAAACTGATTAACTATTCGTTCTACAACTTCAATGTTTTTTTCAGGTCTCTAAACTAATTCTTCCCGATTCTTGAGTATTAGATACAAAATAGCTGTAACTACCTTATTTTTGTTTATTCCTTCATTCATCATTGTTTTTAATACTTTATAATCATCAATTTCTAGATCTGTTATTATCAATTTGCTCACTTCTTTTAATATGAGTTTCATTTCCTCGAATATCATTAGTGCTCTATTCTGAGTTATTATACAATCATATAGATCAGCGTGTACCAATTTAATTAGGCTTCTTATAAGTCCTTGATCTGATCCTGCTGATGCTTGCTCATCACATCTTTATGATATATTATTCAAATGTTAAGCCTGCAATTTTTCTGGTATTATATCCTATGATTTTGGTCTACCTCTTGATCTCTTGTAGTCTGATACTTTGTCTTTAAATATTTTCTGTCTTAGTATTTCACTTCTTGCATTATCTGATGTTGATGATTTTCCAACTCTTGTGCTTGATGTTGGTAGCTATTTTGTCTTTTTTTTGTCTTTTTTTCTTGCTGGCTTGCTCTTTCTTCCTAGACTCTATCTGCTTGTGCCATCATACTCAAAATTTCCTACATAGATGGTTGTTGATTATTTTTTATGCTTGTGATGTATGTTTCATTATCGTTGCTTTTATGATGGTAACATTACCTGGAATAATTCCATATTCCATCAAAGTATTATTCTCATTTAACTCTGTATTATAAAAAGATAATTGTATCACATTTTCATTTTGTAACACTATTGGCCAATCTCTTTTCAACGTTTTATATAATTTATTCGTTTTTGTACACGCATGCATCGTCAGTTCTAATGCTGTTAAAGAACAATCGTTTTGTTCTGCTATTACTTTGACATTTAACGACTCCTGTCAGGTTTCATTTCTTTTCACATGTTCACTATATTTTTGAAATATCTCATCTATTGCTTCCAAATTCTCTGATATCTCTATTTTACTTCGAATTTTTGCTAAAATGATTATTATTAGTTTAATTTTCTGAAGGTTGATAGGATATTCATTAATATCTTTCAAATATTGCAAGAATCTAAGTTTATTAGTTCTTTCTTTTGTTATCTCTAATCGGACATTCTCTATCAATATTTCTTGCTTCCTTTCATCAATTGCATCTAAATCCACTTCTCTTGGCTCACACATATTGATTTCATATTTCTCTCTCTTGCTGTCTCTCCATCATAAGCTGATAATGTATTTTCATATCTTCTAACTCACTTCTCATATTTTCATAAGCTTCATTATCGATTACTTCAATAGCATTAGCTTCTCTTGTATCTGGACTGAATGATACATCTTCTTTTAGAATACTTCTAAATTCATTTGGTTTATTTCTACTTACTCTTGCTATATATTCATATTTATTACAATTATAACACTTTATTTGCTCACTGTTGTTTAATTTATCTCTACTTTCATTTGAAAAATACGGGCTTGGACTTTTTATATTATCATATTTCTTTGGACTATATCTCGATTATCTCGATTATATCCTCTTGCAGGACTTGCGTTCCTGTCATAATTTCTACCTGGGTTGAAATTTTTATTATAATTGTTATAATTTCTTCCAGGACTCGAATTTCGATTTTAATTGTTATAGCTCTTTCCGGGGCTTGAATTTCTATTGTAGTTATTGTAATTTCTCCCAGGACTTGAGTTTCTGCTGTAATTGCTATCATTTCTTTGATAATATTCCGTTTTAAATATCACATCTTGATGTTTTCTACTATCTTGACGATTTTGATATGCTTTCCTCATCTCATTCCATGACGATTCCTCGTTACTCGCTTCAATTGTATATATTTATCTGGTTTTCTCTTTATGCTTAGTATTCGCCTCAATTTGCTTTGCTTTTGTTGTTAGTTCCTCTAAATCTTTATATTCTGCTGCAATTAGACCATCTCGAATATGTTTATGTGTCCCATTCAGAAATTGAAATTCTATGATATGACCAGTATTATCTCCTTTTCCAAAAGCTTGTTCTGCTAACCTTGTTAATTCGTATATATATATTCGCTCACGGTTACATTTGATGACTGTGTTCTATATCTGAACTTTTGCATGCAGACTCTTTCTGATTCACTTGGGACTATTATATTTTTATCAACTTTTTTATTAACTCATCCGATTTATCAGGTTTAACATCCATATTTTTGTAACATTTTAATGCATATTCCTTCAAATAAAGTGGTAATCGTTTAACTAATTCTGCTTCTGTCCATCCACAAGCTGTGGCACAAACATGCATATGCTCAAAGTATTAGTCCAATTCTCCAGGTTTCTTTGCATAAAACTGTATGAGTAATACATTCAATGTACCGCGGTATCCAAATCCATCACCTATTTGATCATTAATCGGTAAATTTTTAAGTGGCATATTTTCATTATTATTTGCCGCCGCCATTTTTTGGATATTTCTGTTTCGCAACTTGTATACTATATTCTCTTCAATGATTATTCCTTCAGTTTCGTTTCAACTGATACACTAATCAAAAAAATTCTTCGGTTTCGTTTCAACTGATAAACTTTGAATGACTGTTAACTTTATTATTTTAAGGGAACTGATTTTATATTATCAAAACTTTGGTAAGAGATTGCGGCAGGAATTCAATCCGATTCTAATACCAAACTTAAGATAATCAAATTTATCAACTTTGATAAGAGATCGTAGTATAATTTTCTCTTATATCTGATATCAAACTGATCAATACACGGTATATTTTAATAAAGGTCTGAACATCCGCTTGATTTTAGATTAATTTTAATAATTTTTATTATTTTGATTCCTTGTTCGCGGCACCAATTTTGTTGGGTATTTCTACTCAACAAGTTATTTTATGGTTCGTTTGTTTTATAACTATTGTTCGATAGTATGTCAATGAATTTAAGGGTGTTTGAATTTACCCTGTATATGTTAATACGATATTATATAATATATACCTTTAACTGAAAATTATAAATAATGTAATATGTGTAAGTACCCTATATATATAAACCAAAGATATACCTTTTACAATAATATATTTGGATGTATAAAATAATATAGGTACAAGCTTAAGACCTCATTAAGCAGTATTCTAAATCAGGTTGACGATGCCGCCCAGAGAGGTTGGATGTCAACTGACTAAAAGTTACTGAACCACCACTGAAACAGATTAGTATTTATACTAATTCTGACCAGTAGATTTTCACACACACATAACATTAAAATATATCAATTAATAAAATAAATAACACCTGTATTTGTTTTCACAAAAAAATCAATAAAAATATATTAATTCCCCAATGTAGATTAAATTCCAATAATTTTTTTATACTCAATGCACAAAATTTATTATAACAAAATTAATCAATAATTCAAATAAATAAAGTCAATTTTCTATGTACCAAATTTCTTACAACAAAAATCAATTAATAATTTCATTTACAAAATAAATAAAGTCAGATAAATAATTTGAAAATCATTTAATTAAATAGCCAATTAAATAGGATGGGGATCCATTATTTTTGATGATTAATGAGTTTGGATTTGGAGCTGGAGGATATTGATTTGATTTGATTCTTTTTTTTCTTTTCATTGATTTCAAATATATATTTATTTACATGCTATGTATATGTATCTATATGTGTTTATTACTTTGTGATATATGTATCTATTGCTTTGTAACCTCAACAACTATTCAAATAATAAAAATAATAATAATAATAATAATAATAATAATAATAATAATAATAATCTTGGAAACTAAAAATATTTATATAACAAATCCTATACAGAAAATGTTTAGTTTTTAATTCTATGACGATCAATACCAATTTCAAAACCATACGATAAAATTTAACCGAAAATTTAAAAAACAAATTTTTGATATTCGAATTTCACAAGCTAAAATTTGACCGTTCTAGCCCGAATTTAAAACCTTTCTCATGGATTCGTAACATCCAATCGAAATATTGCATGTTAAAAACAGCAAAACAGTCAAAATGTCAAAAACAGTCAGCGGCGGGGAAGACTATTCACTTGCGCTATTATCTACCTACTATTTGAGTTCACATTGAATTTGAAAATAAAACTAAATTATTTTATATTTCTAATATATACTTGAATATAACGCTTGCCTACTTTATTCGGGGAAGACAGTTGTAATCTCTTAATATCTACTTGTATATATGAATCATTAATTTCAATGAAAATTAAATTATGTAGTATCAATTTATGCCTTTACTCTACTAACTTAACTATAATTCTTACATGAATTAAGAAAGTAATTCTCTGCAAAATAATTCATGCCCATCACCTCCCTTTCAAAATTTGAATACTTACTTTTGAGTAATTTATACAATGTTTTATTTGTTAATTTTTTTCAATAATAATTATACAATAGTAAATATTTTTTTCTAGTCACCATAAATTCTTGTTAATCATTGCGTTTGCATTTTTATTAAGACCAAAAGATCATTTTAGTTTAGTTTAGTCTTAGACTAAATATTTTTAAAAGATCTTTTTAAAAAATATTAGAAGAAATAAAAATATTGTTTGAAAACTCTAAATAAATTAGCACTTATTTGTATTTGTTGATGACTTCTTATTAAGAAGTTTTAATTAAGTTTTCTAAAAAATAAAATTTATCAAACTTATTAAATGTAATACTAATTTTAATTTAGAAATTTTATCAAAGACTTAATTAAAAGATAACTATTTGTGTAAAATAATTTTTAAATAAATTCTCAGTTTTTCTAATGAGTTCTCAAAATATTCCTCCACCTCCGCAATATCCAAATTATTCTAATAATGATTTAGCAGGTAAAATTGTAAATGGTATTTATATAAATAACTTTTTGAAATTTCAGAAGCAAATATTTCCAAGGAAGGGTCAATAATGGAAAATTCAGTTGTAATTTAATAATAAATTTTGTAAACGGTGTAATGATGAATTATTGCTAGATTTATATCTCAGACAATGGATCTCCAAATTATAAGTCGACACTATATAATACACCAAATCAGATCTTACCGAATCTTGTAAATTCAATAAACAGCACATATCAAAATTTACCTCCAAAAAGTCCTAAATCGAACTACAGAAATGTAATAAATAGCAACAATAATAACAGTGGTCTCATGAATAACAACAACATTGACAATCACAATAATTTAATGAGTAATAACATAAATAATCTTCAAAAAATACCAACTCAATGGCGACCGCAACCGATAATGGAGAATTCTTTCCCTAATGACTTCCATGGTATTCCACGCATCTATCAGAACAGCAACAGTAATTTCAATACGAAACCGATCCAACCGCAATATTGGATGATGAAACCGAAAGAAGAATGGGAAGGTTCGATTTGATTTATTATTTTAATATTTTATTTTACCTGCAAAATTTATCAAATTTAATAATCGATTAAATAATTTTTAATTGATTTTAATATGAAATATGAATATGTAGTTTATTTAATTAATAATAATAAATGAATTAATCAAATATTAATTAATTAAATAATAAATAATCAAATATTAATTTATCAAATATTTATTAATTAATCAAAAAATAACTAATTAAATATTAATTAATCATATATTAAGTAATAATTCAAATATTTATTAATTAATCAAATATTAATTAAATAAATATTAATTTATTTTATCAAATATTCAAATATTAATCAAGAATTAATTAATCAAATAATAAATAACCCAATATTAATTAATCGTATATAAAGTAATTAATCAAATATT
Source organism: Dugesia japonica (assembly GCA_001938525.1). Taxonomy (NCBI): domain Eukaryota; kingdom Metazoa; phylum Platyhelminthes; order Tricladida; family Dugesiidae; genus Dugesia; species Dugesia japonica. The sequence continues at coordinate 13,175 of MQRL01602112.1, forward strand.
TAATAATTAATCAAATATTAATTAATTTTCAAATAATTATTAATCAAATATTAATTAATTTATCAATTATTAATAAATTAAATATTAATTAATTTATTAAATATTAATTTATCAAAAATAAATTAATTAATCAAATATTTAATAATTAATCCAATATTAATTTATAAAATTTTTTTAAATCAAATATTAATTAATCAAATATTAATTAATCGTATATAAATTAATCGTATATTAAGTAATTAATCAAATATTTTTTAATTAATCAAATATTTAATAATTTATCAAATATTAATTTATTTTTCAAATAATTATTAATCAAATATTAATTAATTTATCAAATATTAATTTATCAAAAATAAATTAATTAATCCAATATTAATTTATCAAATTTTTTTAAATCAAATATTAATTAATCAAATATTAATTAATTTATCAAATATTAATTTATCATAAATAAATTAATTAATCAAATAATAAATAATCAAATTTTAATTAATTAATAAAATATTAATTAATCAAATATTAATTAATTTATCAAATATTAACCTATCAAATATTAATTTTATCAAAATATAATTTATTAATCAAATATTAATTAATTAAATAAATCTTAATTTATCAAATATTCAAATATTAATCAAGAATTAACTAATCAAATAATAAATAATCAAATTTTAATTAATGAATAAAATATTAATTAATAAATTATTTAATAATTAATACAATATTAATTTATCAAAATATAATTAATTAATCTAATATTTTTTAATCAAATTATTATGTTTTAAATATTTATTAACTAAATAAATATTAATTAATCAAATATTAATTAATTAAATAAATATTAATTTTATCAAGTATTCAAATATTAATCAAGAATTAATTAATCAAATAATAAATAATCCAATATTAATTAATCGTATATTAAGTAATTAATCAAATATTTTTTAATTAATCAAATATTTAATAATTAATCAAATATTAATTAATGAAATAATTATTAATTTATCAAATAATAATTTTCTCAAAATATAATTAATTAATCAAATACTAATAAATTTATCAAAAATTTATTAATTAATCATATTAATTAATTAATCAAATATTTATTATTTAATCAAATAATTATTAATCAAATATTTATGAATTAATCCAATAATTATTAATCAAATTTTAATTAATTAATTAAATATTAATTAATCAAATCATTAATAATTAATCAAATATTAATTAATTAAGTATTAATTAATTAATCAAATATTATTTAATCAAATATTGATTAATAAAATATTAATTAATTAATCAAATAATCAAATTAAATAAATAAATCAAATTTTCGACCAATGATATTCTGAACCAATCTGTTGTCATGGAGAGAGTGATGAATGCACTATGAGAAAGAAGCATTTTGCAATAGTAATTTATAGGCAGTTTTTAATTCTGTGTCGAATGATACCAAATTCGAAAACATAAACACACACACAGTGAGAATGGCGTATTCTTCTGTATTTTGATTGTTTCATATTGACCCACAAAGAAACAGACAAATTGAAAGACAGTTGAGAACAATTCGAGATTTAATTAATGCGACATTTCAGGAGAGAAAGACAACAGATTTGACAGATCTATTAGCAGGAAATAGAATTCACGATAAACACATGAAAGCAGAAGACGACTGGAAAGAGCCCGACTGAGATCGTATTTGGAAAGAAAATTTGCAGGGAAAAAAAGTGGTGCGAGTCAGACTTTTAGAGAGGAAAATAAGAAAAAAAGATAACAAAATTTCTTGATTGTTACACTTATTGAGCGGGAGGTTACAGATTTCCACGAGAGGAATAGAGGGCCCAGAGGTAAATGGAGGGGGGCATTAGGACAGTCGAGAAGTACGGTCGAGGCGTATAATATGACAAAGCTTAAATATGGAAATTAAAAATCAAGAATTAACATAAATCAATAATAAATATTTGTGATCGATTAGTAATATAGAAGTTATTATTGCTATTATTTTTATAATTATCCATAAATCTGTTGAAAAGTTAGTTTATTTCAATTTTAATCTTTGCCTTACCGTGATAAAAAAAAGTTACTCACGTTCCTCTGTTGTTACGATTTATAATAATATACGGAGAGCTCTAAAAAAACTGTGCTCAACATCAAATAATGACCAAGATGAAAACGTTAACAATAATCAAGAAAAAGTAACTATAAAACACTCATTCTTGGAAGGATCTAAATCATTATAATGCTCCCTCATTTTGATGATGATGATAAATTTAGATTAATTTTCACTTCAAAGAAAACCTCAAGTTATTATT
>MQRL01602253.1:2245-12561 GCA_001938525.1 Dugesia japonica
AACTTTAAAAATATTTTTAATCATATTTAAATAATTATAATTATATGAACTAAAATAAAAATAAAATATAGTAAACTAAATATTAACAATTAAATAATAATCGATTTTATAAATATTTAAATTTGTTTAGAACACATGAAGAGAAAAGAATTTCCAATAATTACAGAAAACAGAAATTTTGGTTTTAACGAAAAAACCAGAGATTTAACAAAAAGATTTTTATGTTGAAAAGAATAAATATTTCGGTGTCTATTGGAATAATTTAAATCAAGTATGCACATTCGTGTTAGTGGAAAATTTTATTGATATACTTGAAGTTATGATAGTCGATTATAGTAAATGAATTGCTTTTGCTTTTTAGTTCTGTTTTAAGAGTTATTTTAGTAATATTTCGAATTTTGTGTGTAACTTAATAAACAGCTATTTATACTAATAGTTTGTTGACAATATTTGAGTACTTATTTAAATAGCTTTATGTTCAACTTATAAAATAGTAATATTGTGGAAATTTAAATTTAGAAAAATATCATTCTTACTATACGGCCGTTGTAAAAAAATATTTTGCTATGCTGCAGTTAATAGCTAAAAGGTTGCGCGCCTCCTTTTTAAATCATCAATTTGTTTTCTTGATGCTTAAATAAAAACATGTACGTTAGGAAAAAAAATTTATACATATGTATGAGTTTGTTCACAGTCTAGAATCTAGATATTATTCAACAATGAGTGAAGGAACTTTATTCGAAAACTTAAAAAATATATATTTTTAAAAATATCATACTTCATAAATTGCCTACTGCTCTATTATTTTGGAGAGGAGCCCGGAACTGGAACGTAGAGCATATGAGCACAAGGTTTGGCCCGGAGATGGAGCAGAAATTGGAGCACAATAATTTTAATTGCTCCACTACTCCAGCTTATTAAAAAATACATTATGTAATAGATTTACTACATGTGCTAAAGTAGATATATTAAACTAGTATATACATACATTGCGTACACTCATTTCATTGTTGGAGTTTATATCAATCCACGATATAGGATTTTACTGATTTCATCTCACAATTTGCAAGCTAAAGAAGAACCCTTAGATATTGACCAAAAGCTTGTGAAACAAAATGTCCTTTGACGTTTCAATAAACTGCAATCGAGTGAAGAACTACAATTAGTAACAGTAGAATCAGATCAACAAGAAAATAACTGTGCCATTGCCATGGGGATAAATTTTTCAAAAGATGATGATTTTGAGAAAGAGCTTAATAAACAGGAAAATTTAATAAATACACAATTCCAACGAAGAGTTTGTACAATTTTTTAATGAAGATTGTGAAGTCATGGAGGGTATGGGTAGGCTCAAAGTTAAGTCAGTTTTCGAGGCAATTTATAATTATCCGGAACGAATTCAAGATGCATGTCAAGTTGCTTCTAGTATGTCCACTACTCAAGCAAGTGTCGGGCGAGTATTTTCACCTCTAAAACTAATATTGAATGACTTAAGGCAATTGATGAAAGAAAACTTACTCTCAGCAGTTTTATTTCATACAATAAATAACTAAAATTCATATTGTTTGTATGTAATTAGTATATATTTGTAACAACTTGAAATAAAGTTTATTCAGTTAATTTTTAGTAAAAAACTTTTTTTCTTTCAACATTTGCAGATTTGTAATTTTTATAAATTGTCCTTGGTGCATGGAGCAAAGCGGAGCAGGGGTGTAGTCAGTGGCGTAGCTATGACTCAATGAGATCGTCTAGTGTAGACTAAATCTGAATTTATTTAGTCGGCTGGATATAGAGTTCCAAATACTTTTCTTTAGAGAAAAAACTTAGAAGAACTAGTTACTAAATTAGAAAAAGACGTAAAATTTCCACTGAGAATAAATCAGTAGAAGATTGAACTGAAAAATCATACTAGAAGAATGGAATTCTTTACCGAGTACATTTGGTGCACAGCAAAATAATTAGCATCTGCACTATTAACTATGTTTGGATCATCATATGCGTGTAAGTAATTGTCTTCTTCTCTGAATTTTCTTAAATCTTCGCAAAGCAACCGATTTAGCAAAGAAATATATATCGTGTGTGTAATATTAAATAATACTCATTATGAACATCGCATGAGAAAATTAGCATCTAATAAACAAACTTCCCATTAAATAAAATAATTTTGTCATTTTATTAACATTAGTATTAATATTTTACAAAATTATTTGGAAAATTACAAAATGAAAAAATATTATATTATATAATTATAATATTTTATATTATATATTGCCGAACATGTCATGTTTTACTGCCTAAATTTATTGTTTGCTTAAATATTTTAAATAAAAGTGCAATTTTTTAATTTGAAAATTTATAATTTTCCTTTTAATCCATTACGAAGTGGTAAGATGATTATACCTAATTATTATAAATAATCTTTTTTTGTTTGTTAATTAGATCCCAAAATGAAAAGAACGAGAGATAGCGGTGCTGCTTTTAGAAAAAAGAGAAAGACAAATGAAGAAGAAACAGAAAATAGTAAAAGAGCACTGGTTAGATATTACAATGGTGAACAAACAATTAATACTGCACATGAAGAAACTAATATTGCTGCACCTGAAATAAATCATGCATCTTCATAAACTATAATTACTGCGCCAAGCTCAAGTTCTTTAATTACGAGCGATGAAGTGTCTGAATTTTTGACTTCTAACCTAAAAGACGCTGGTCTATAACCAAGCAAAATTAGTCATCACACAGGAATCTTATTCGTACATCAAGGTGCGTCTGTAATCCAACACTTAGATTTAAATTTCGGTGAAACCATTTGTAAAAGTCCATCAATTAAAGGAAGGAACAGAAAACTTAATCGTGATTGGTTTTTCCTAACCTTGCTAAATAGCGAAAGAATGTTACGGTCTTGGTTAATATACTCTCCTTACAAGAAAGCGCTCTTCTGCTTTTCCTGCAGAATATTTCTAGCTGAAAATTGTTCAAATTAAATGAATTTAATACTTAGTGGAAACTTAAAACTAGGCTGCTCGAACATGAATCCAGTGTGGCCCACGTTAAAAAATTCATGTAATGGAAAGTGCTGGAAATTAGAATTAGTTGCCGAGCTACTATTGATAAAATATAAAAGAAAGCTATTGAAAACAATTAAAAATTATCAGTTGATGATTGAGAACACCTTTAATTGATGATTGTTAACCATCTTGGGTAGATGGTTATATTATATTACTGCGCTTTTTTATTTTTATACCAATGTATACAAACAACTTTTGCATGTCTCTTTTATAAAGTATAATTTTAATTCATTTATTTTTAATATTTTATAATTTGTATTTTTTGTGTTTTTTATATTCTAATTATTATTTAAATTACAGCGCTTTTTCGTTTTTTTACCAATATAAGTATTTAAAAAATTTTATATTAAATTAATTATAAGGAAAGTCAAATTTTGTCTTAATAAATGTATGAGGCGCGGCAATTTTAAGGATCACCCGAGCGGCACATACCCTGGTTACGTCACTGGGTGTAGTACCGGAGCTGAACTAAAGCAGGGCATTATAAAAAATTTGACTGCTCCAAAGACCTGAGAAAAACCAATATTTCGAAATTTTCTAATATAAAAATATTTATTCATAATTAAAAAAACAAGTTGAAATCTATTAATTTAATTTTTATAAAAATGTGAAATTTTTCAACAACAAAAAAAACCAATAATAGAGATAAAAAATACTGACAAAATTATAAAGTTGTTTTGATTGATAAAATTTTTTAATCTAGAATTTCGATAAATACAAGATAATAAAACGTAAATATATATATTATACAGAATCGTCATTTTAATCGCGGTAAAGAACTTTGATAAGACTTTTGTCGACGATTATCAAAGCTATATGATCGATTGAAATTGTGTTTTTAGTTTTCGGTTTAATTTTATTAAAATCCTGAGTAAAAAAATGGAAAATCTACTTTTTACTTTGAAATTTGTATTTAATTAAATATTGATTTTCCATTAAAAAAAACTATCAATACTAATTCATTTGATATCCATTCGTTTAAAACAGGGATTTCAAACTCAAAAGCTAACTTGGGCAAAACAAACCGGGTTTATTTTTAGGTGGGCCGCAAAAATGTTCGTTGAGGGCCACCTGTTTGACACCTTTGGTTTATAAAATGCTGAGTCTGTTGACAAATATTAGTTTATACAATAGAAAATGTCCGATTTCATAATTCTTTTGAAAAAAAGAATAAACTNTTACATAAAATATGGTTTATTAATCAAAGCAATCACAATGACAAATTAACACATTTATACCAAGAAAATTCAAGCTTTTTAATTTCAGTTTTAAAAAAATCTTAATTTCTGGAACTGATAAAATCGAAAACGGTAGCTTTGATATTGCAAGGAAATATGATTAAAGAAATGATAATACGTCAGAGGATAAGGCAAAGGTTCAAGCTCAAGTTTACTCAGTTTTGGCACGGTTACTTTTAAAACATATGGTCAGGTATTAAACTTTCTTATTGATCAATGCAGGTTCTTAATATATAACTTCTGATACATTAGTGAAGGTTCTGCGCAGTATTTGTCTGTTGTGGTAGTTTCACTTGACTTAAGAATGGAAAGATTTATCACACTAACCTTAGACCAGAAAATATTAATAAGATGCTTTTGTTTCCATTGATCACGAAAATTCAAGAAGAATAATGGTGAATTATTTGATAATAATGAAAAGATTTGAGACTCTAGCTAGATTGAAAAAACTTTCTGCGTTAAACATTTAAGAATGAGAATTCTATGGAATTCAAAATCTCACTTCCAAAATTCAAAGATATACATAACTTTATATCCTTCAATTAAAAAGGAAGATAAAAGATTTGCATTATATTTAGTTATCCATGCTAAATGAAACACTGCTACTGAACGATCAATGATTGCAATTATTTTGGAGGACGACGAGATTCAGACAGAGCAAGCAATTACACCGTGAACTCTCTTGATATATCAATAATTGTATCGGTTAATGAACCATTAAAATGTCATAGTGTGATAGATAACAAAACTAAGCATAAAGTAAAAAGTAAAGATATTATGGTCATATCTACATCAAAAGGAAATATAAAAAACGATGATGCGGCTCCAAAATCAAGGATAAATCTGAAGAAAGCTTAATTGGGAGAAAGCTATTCAATAAAATGACATTCTAGTTTATTGATATTCAAAGTCATATTTTCAACAACAAAGTCTCAGTGATCCAAAATTTGGATTACAATAGCAAAGATGAACACATACACATTATTGAGGCATGTATTAATTTTGATTTTTACCAAATCTTTAAATCATTTACAGTTATCTATGTTAACAATTATAGTTGAATGTTCTTTTTGCATTTAACTGTAAATACATGATCTTGGATCCACTTTAAAACAGTATTCTAATCTAAGATTCGATAGAAATGTCCAAAAAAATATTTAAAATCGTGAAAAGGGACTAAAAAGGAAATTTATATGAATCAAGAGAATCAAATTCAACACGAAATACAAATGAATGGTAACGACTGTGGACCACTAACCTGTTGGTACAATGTTAAAATTCACAATGGTAAAATCTCGAGGGACATCAACATCGAAGAGATACGTTCATGGGTCTTTGAAAATACTTCTCAAAACTTAACTAATGATGCTAGAAAAGATTACACATCTTCTACAAGAAAAATGGGCTCTGTCAATGCTGTATTGAATTTTAAAGACACACATTTAATGAAATGCGTGTACGAAATTGTTTCTTCCTCAAAACAGACAGTATTGAGCATTGACAACTCAAGTTGGTTAGCTAAAGAATATGAAGACATTATCAAGAAGAATATTTCTTATAGATAATTTATTATCAAACAACTTGTTATATGCTTATTTATTCTGAATGCTTTTTGTCTCTGACCAAAAAAGTAAAATATCCTACCTAATGGATACATAGAACAATTACTTAAATAAAATAGAATATAATGCCGGGCTCTCTATGAATACAAACTTCAACTCTTTCTTCAGAAATAAAGATAATTTGTAAGCTATGTTTTCCACAAATCCGCCAATCCATGGTATTTCAAGCAATTCATATAATAATCCATTAATAATTCGTAACTTGCAGAATTATTAAAAAACGTCATTAATCACGAATTAATCTTAAACTTGATAGGATTAAAAACAAATTGACTCCCCTTCTAGAAATTTCAAAAAAAATCGAAGAAATTAATCCTCTAACATACTCGGGCTTATGGGTATGAATAAGTTCTATTTTACTCTAATAGAGAATCTTTATGATGGCTGCTGTTCCTACTACATCTGTTTCAATTCCTGTGTTGGTCAAAGATGCTCTCTTTCAATGTTATTATTCAACATTGGTTTTAACCCAATCATCACAGAATTTTCTCTTGTAAAGAATGCTGGTGCTTGTATAAGGTAAGTTGTGTACCTAGGTCGATGATATAACCCTGATCGCAACTGATAAAGTCTCAACTAAAGTTGTTCACAATCAAAATCTTGGAATTCTTTACTGCTTCTTCATCCAACAAGTAAGAAGAAACACTCTTCCAGTGAATCGTCATCTACACAATGAAAAGGATAAAAAGAGATGACTTAAATTTAATTACGACATTGAATCAAAATATCACGTAATTCATACTATGTCATTAACAGACATAACATAATAATGAGCTATCTTTTTTACCTTTGAAGGATTCCAACTCAGATTGAAAACTAGAAAAATGCAATAAATTACAAACATAAAATTTGTGCGATATATGAAGACAGTCCAGTTTGCAAATTCATATGTCAGAACCAGTTTCAAAATTTTTGTACTGATGATACAACGTGTTAATATTGTGAACACTCGGATTGACCATTGAGAATAGATGATGATCAAATCAAAGGTTTGATTCAGAAAAATCCATATTACACAACATGTAAGATTGAAGTCGTTGCCAGTGTATCTCAGAAAGCTATTGTGAATCATTTACGTAACATGTAATATGTGTCTCGTTACAATGTTTGGGTGCTACACCATTTGAGTGAAAGAAATTTAATCGATTGAATATCAATCTACAGTTCATTGCTCAACCGAAATGAAGAAAATTCATTTCTCAAAAGAATTATTATGAGTGAGGAGAAATAAATTTTATTTGSAAATGTACAGCACAAAAGATCTTATTGAAAGTCTGTTGAACGACCACAAATCACAATTGTGAAAAACATTCAATGAAAAAAGGTCGTGCTGTAAATTTGGCGGAACTGAAAAGAAATCGTACATTATGTGTTGATTTTACAAAACGAAACAATCGATTCCAGTAAATACAGCACCAAGTTAGATAAATCGAAGCGACCGGAATTGGGCAATAGATTAAGTGTAATATTTTAACAAGATAACAGGAGATCTCATGTATCTTTTCGGATCCGAGCAAAGTTGTTGCAATCCAGCACTATCTCAATTTTCTTTATTCAGGTCTTTACAGAATTTGCTTCATGAAAAACATTTATTTCTTTAGAAGCTCCATAAAAACACCTGTAGTAGTTATTATCTCAAAAAAAATGAGAAATTCTGGAAGAACGAGATTTTCAAATTACCTTACAAATGGAGAATTGTTGTTGAGTTGCATGGTGCAAATACTATTGAATAAAATGTATTTGTATAAAAATTGTCTTATTACTCAATCCAAGTGATATTTTACTAAAATTTTATGTTTATAGTATATATTGCAAATATATTAATTCTTTATTTTCTTCAATTTAATATTTTCATAATAATTATGACACTTAACTTATTTTAATAATTAAAATTCAATTATTTTCTTTTCGATATTTTCATTATAAAACTTCATTTTTGCTTGTTTAGATTACGATTTTTACAACTTTGATATCCGGATAATTTTATTAAATATATTTATTTTCTAAATTGAAAGCATTTCATCAATTAATTATAAATTAAAAATGATTTAACCTAAAATAACTGAACAATCACACCACTTAATGGTAAATTAGAAACATCCAACAAATTATTTCGAATCAATTCATTAGCATAAAATTCCTCAATATTTTTCTTCGATAATTAATTTTTAATTACCTTAAAAATTTTAAGTAATTTATTTTAGTTGATTATTTTTTTTCAAGAAATACTAACAGGATTAATTGTAAATTTTTAAATTTTCTTGTTAATCCAATTCAAAATAAAAACATTAAAATGCGCAATTTTTAAAATTATTTCTGAAGTTTTATTTTTTTTCCTTTATTACAGTGATAGGCTAACTTTTTCAACATACCACTTTATTTTTTCGAAATTTAAAGCAGTACCAAAAACATTTATTTAAATTCTTTTTTAAAAAAATTTAGAAAAACAAAAATAAAATCTTATTATTATTTATGTAATATTGAAAATCAATGCGATATATGACCTTGGAGTTGTGAACAGATTTTTTAATCTTCAAAGTTTTTTCGCGACACTTCTTACTCACCACTTATTTATTAGATCATAGATTCCAAAACTTATTTCGCCATTCCGCCTCTTTAGAAAAAAATATGATATACGCATTTATTTCTACCTACGTCCTAAAATTTTGTCTTTAGCGGTTAGTCTTTATATCCTTACATTATAAATGAAATTAAACGCACATAATCTACAATATTATTTAAAAAAATGAAATATGTACGAATATGTTTTAATTCTTCCTTCCTTCTTTATACTTTGACCGCTTCCTTATTTTTATTCAGCGCCTTCAATGCATCCGAGACTACTATAGATCCCCAGGGAGCGGTATCGCTCACTTTGTGAAACACTGTATTATATGATAGATTGTGAACAATGTTTCTCTAATTTTTGAAGGGTTTGTGCACAACTTTCATTGACAGTGCAATTTTTAAAATTAATAAAAATTTTATGCTTTATATACCTTATCGATAACCAAACAAAAAAAACTAACTTTTAATAATAAGAAATTCTACAAAACAATAGCAATTAATTTATTACATACAACATATAAATTATAAATATGATACATAATTAAAATACAGTTTTCTTTCTCAATGTTTTTCTCTGAAAAAATATTATTAAGATAAATTGTTCCTCCGTCTTGAAGGTAGCTATAACCCGCCTCAGCATTTCCAAATGATCTAATAGTAAACGATTCCTAAATATAGTTTTCAAATTATTCATCAGGCTGAAACAATCTGCACTGGAAACCAAAAATGTTTCCCCAATATCTATCAATTTTGCCAACTTCGTAAATTTATCATTCTGAAATGCTAAAATCAGCATTTCAGAAAACCTGTTTATTAATTTGCCTTTGACTTTTTCCAAAACTAGGAATTTAAAGTCATTGAACTGTTGAATAACGACTTCTTGGATGTACTTCAAACAAAGTGAACGTAAATGTTTAACTCAAAATTCATAATCATAATATGTTGTTCTTATCAAGTCAAATTCAGCCCATTCTTGAATTTCATTTTCAAGGAGTCATTCCTCCAATTGCAAACACAGTATATTAATAAATGCTAATATCGAATCTGCTTTCACTAAAACATTTTCAGAGGTTTTGTCATGGAGACCTTTAGCGTTTTCACTCCATTTAATTGTGCCGTCAAAATACTGCGTTCAAAATGTTTAAATTTTACTTTGTCCTAAATGATATGCTTTCAGTGATGTCAATCAGATAATGCATCATTCAGAACTTCCAATTTTACGCAGAATTGCTGATTTTTGAGCTTTTTTTTTAACAATACATTGAAATAGGATCATTAATATCATTTCCACTCTTCTCTTTAAAATATTTAAATAAAATTTCATAATTGTAAATAATCGATTGAAGTGCAAAATGTTTAGATAACCTACGCACCTCTTTTAAAGGTTTACAAGCAATTTATTCGCATTCTGAAATATAAGCCAATTCATTGAATTGTACTTTTTTAGTGAAAGACCGACTAAATACTGTTTAGACTGTTCATGAAAATTTCTACTTCTTTCACTAAATTGATTCAGATTCCATGATTCAGAAATCCCTAAATCTTCACGACGGGCAGCAAAATGTTGCTTAATTAAATGCAGGACGTCTTTTTTCAACTGAACTGCAACACCGTTTAATTTGGCTAACATAACAGAAGTAAACATAACCATTTTATTGAGATCCAAATTATGTTTTTTTTGTAAAACCCTTTAATGACATAGACTATTGATGTAGCATTACAAGCATCTAATTTGATCATTCCACCAAAGGAAGTTTTATACTGAAATGAATTTGAAGGTCTATGTTTGAAATAAAGTATTAAATATTTATTAACAGAAA
>MQRL01602510.1:1180-15253 GCA_001938525.1 Dugesia japonica
AACAAGTCATTCTCAACCTTTAACAAGTCATTCTCAACCTTTAACAAGTCATTCTCAACCTTTAACAAGTCATTAAAATTTTTATCCATAATTAAATCAATATCTTTAATCAATAAATTTTCATTATCAAAATATTTAGTTTTTTATTATTAATATTATTGTTATCAAATTTACTCATATAATACGTATAATTACTACATTCATTATAATATGAATAATTTCTGCCATCATAATTCCCATCGTTTATTGCAGAGGCTTTCAATATTTTTTTAGTAGCGGAACTCTTTTTTATTCTCTTCACAAATATGGAGCTTCACTATTAAAAACAAGTTATAAATAATAAATACATTATTGCATACTCATTAAAAAAGAATGTGCTTGTAAGAATGAAATTGAAAACGACTGTTTTATTGTATTGTAGTATAAATACTATGAATAAAATTTACTTACTCATAATTGTCAGTAATAAATATCAGAATTAAAAGTCAAAATCAAAAAATATTGTTTTCAATGAAATTTTTAACTGATTTTTATTGTTTTAAAATATTTTCTTTAATATAAATACTTAATTTTTGTTTTTAATTTAACTTTTTTTATGTACTAGTTTCTTGAATAAGGGTCAGTACTATCGGTTTTCCTCGAAAATAAGACAGTGTCTAAATTATAACAATTATAAAAGCATTTACTAAGTTCTTAACCTTTACCAAGTCATTCTCAACCTTAACTAAAATAAGATCAATAAAAAAAATTAATAACAATTTCAAATAGAATCAATGTCAATATCGTCATTATCAATTAGCTCCATGTTTCCTATATTAGAAGCGTACGAGATATCTTTTAGTCTGGCGTTTAAGAACTCTTCATTTATATTTATACCGTTTTGAGATATGCCAGAGAGCCAAAAATATTTAACTACATCATGTTCTAGAATTTCCATAATACTTTTTAAAAGAAATGTGAAGATCTTTTCCCGTTTCTCTTTGACAATATCCCCATTTAGTATATATTTTTCTCCATTTAGTAACCATTCCTCTCATTTCTTATTTGTTTTAGCTTAAAAATTTGACTTTATCAGAACATCAAGCGGCTGAAGACAAGCAGTAGTACAATGAGTAATATAAACTATTTTTCTTAAGAAGGTTCTTGGGTTTATTTCCTTCTGTTTCTTATTAGTTATAACACAGTTTCTTGCGGTTTGTCGCAAAAGTTCAGGTGTCATGAGATTTTCTTTTATGCTATATCACTTTCTATAGATTGAATTAAAAATCTAAAAACATTAAATTAATACGTATAAAAGTGTTTTCTGTGAATTTAATAATCTTTTATGATCTAAATTATACATTAATTAAAGAGTAAATAATTTCATATTGTCCGTTTAAATAAAACATATAAATACAAAAGTATAAAAATATTTTACTAAAAAATCCAAAATAAGACCTCATGGTATAATTTCCGAGGAAAACCGTGATTTATGACTTTTCTTTTAACATATATCTCTAAGGAAAGAATAATTTGAGTTTAAATTTTAAAAGAATTATTACATGCATCTATACAGGCTCTATATTTGGATCATCCCCGTAAAATGATCCGTGACACCAGCAAATATAAGCCATTTGTGAAAGAAGCAAATGGAAGAACTCCGGGTTTGAGAATGTTGAGTAGTAAATTGTTGGGAATTACTATCCAAGACGGTGAGCACGACTCTGTAATTGATGCCAGAGCTACGATGAGATTATATCAACTTGTAAAACATCAATGGGAAAAATCATTAATAACTAAAAATCTACCCGCTAATAATGATCAACCAAAATTGACAGGTAAAGAGAAACATGCACAATTTATAAAAAAGAAGCGTGCAAGAGCAGAACGATTAAAAAACAAAAACAATGAATAAATTTTTTAGATATTTTTAACGTTCTTGTAAATATCGATCTTGGTTTTATATTTTTGATTAATTTTTTTGAGTTTCTGGATTGTGGTGAAATATAAATTAATGAATATCATAGTTTTTTACTTTTATCAAAAAAAACTAGAAGCATATTGCTTTTATATAGTAGTTAATAAAATTTAGTATATAAATCGATAATATTAATAATAATATAAAGTAAAATCATTGTGATTATAGTTTTGTTTTGTGAATAAATTTTCTATGAAATTGAGTTTTGACATTAAGGATCCGATGAGTACTTCAAACTCATCTAACATTCATAATTTTGGTTTGCAAATTTGTCAATTTTTCATTATTCTATAAAAGTTTTTTATGTTACAGTGTAATAATTAATTGTTGGACAAATTCAATGGAAAATATATGGAATATAAAAGAAGATATAAAATTAAAAACTGGTGATGGGGAAATCGAGAATCGTGAAGTAGAATACATTAAGTAAAATACATGAAGTAATTAATATTGTTAATAGTCAATTCATTGAAGATTACTTAAGTGAGTTAAATATAAAGATTATATTGTGTTAAATATTCACTAATAAAATGAAGTAATGAATTATCAGTTTCTTGAGAATAAAATACTGACATGGCAAAGTTTTTTTACCTATGTGATGAAATTTACAAAATAAAGAAAGGTTAATAGTTAGTTTAATTGATTACATGGTTAGAAAAACTAATATTTTATAAATAAATTCTTTTTTTCCATATTGCTAGGTTCGTCTAATGTTGATAACGATCAAAACAAGTTTCATATTCTCGTCTTATCGTTATCAAGAGGTTGAAGTTTATTTAAGTTCTGATATAAGAAAGATCATGCATATTGAAATTCTGTTCAGTAATGTGTTTTGTTTATAATTTGTTTAAGAATTTATTCTAGATAAAGTTACAAGCGTGTATTGAAATATTGAGTTCAAATATAGGAAATAAAAAAATGTATCACTTTAAAATCATCTTAGTAATTCTAGAAGTGTTCCTTAGTGATCGAACTGAAGTTGTTAGCAGGATATTTATTGCTTTCTAAGATGCTTGTTTCTTTGAATTGATATATATTCTAACTTAAAGAAATTTCTCATCAACCTAGTAGATTTACGTTTTAACAAGGTGTCATTAGAAATGATAATTCTTATTAGAGTGGACTTATAACCTAAAACGCCTATTAGGCGCAACGCTAGAATATTAGAAATTGATCTGACTCCACTAATCATGTAAAGGTTCATCTTGCAGAATAAATAATAAATGTAAAAATTCTCTTTGAATAAGTTTTTATGGAAATTAATGTAAAGTACACAAAACTTTTCCGCAAAATGTTTCAAAATTTTAATTCATTTTTTTCGGAAATTTATTTTTGTGAGTTAAACTAAAATTGATTCAGTATTTATACTGGTTTTTCAGCAATGAAATACACACAAATCTAGTTAGAGAAAAATAAAATATAATGCATGCAATCATCTTTTTGATTTTCCAAAACTCCATTGACTACTTGATAAATTTAACAACACACATACACTTTAGATTTATTTACATGTTGATTTGATTAAGATATTTAAACAATCAAATATTTTTGTTAATCTTTATTAATAAAAATTTTAAGAAATTTAATAAAACATTTTTTGAAAAATTATTGCATGCTATTTAGATCATTTTTTTATAATTTTCTTTCTGTTTACCAACAAAGTAATTAGATATTCTTTTAAAAATGTAAATACAAGAAATAAAATGAATAAAAATAGGATAACTATTGAAGATAAATTATTCCCAAAAGTCATATTAAGAATAAAAGATATGAAAAAGTTGAACATCTTAATTTTATCAAAAATAAACTGTGTCTTCAGATGACATGAAAGTACCTTTCATATCCAAACTAAAAGAACTGGCAGAAAATTAAAGAGCACTGTATCCAAGGAACTAGAAAATAGTGCACCAAGTGTGAAAGTCGCTCAAATGTGTAAAGTAAGAGTTATATTAGACAATACAGTTACACTTATGCAAAAAGAAGAAGTAACTATGCTAATGAGTTTAGATTGTGGTATTTTTAGTTTGAGGAAAATTTATTTAGTCCTTATAAAGATACGTTAGTGAATATAGGGGTTGTAGTTGCTTATAGTATTTCTTTTGTTAAATGAACTGGTAAAATCCCAGTTGAAATAATTAACTTATTTAAATACAAACTTAAATAAGAATACAAATTTAAATTACGAAAATTAAAAATTGAAAAAAATTTAAAAATAGACGAAAAACTGATTATGAATCTGACAACGCCGAAGATTGAAAGTAAATAAATAATAATAATAAAGAAAACTTAACAACAGTTTCAAATTTGGAACTAACAACATAAATTCTGAAAATATAAGAATCAAATTCACAGCAAAAATAAAAGAAATATTAAACTGGTACAACAGATTTTTTGACTATCGAAATTCAAAAATCATATTTTAAAGAAAAGAAAGATGAATATTAAACTGATGCTATAATTGTCTAAGAAATGATTTTTTATTTTTCAGAGTTCAAAAAAACTTTGCTTTGTTAAAAATATTTTTGTTAAATAGTTTTTTATTTTTGATTATTACCTTTTCTATATTTTAATCAGTGTGCTAAAAACAAATTATTCATAAAGCATACATCCCAGTTGTATCCGCATTAAGAAAGGAGACACAACCGAGCTCAACAGATTTCTGAAATCAACAAATAAAACAATATCAAACAAAACAAAAGAATTACATAACTTCCACCTAACAACAAACAAATTATATAAAATAAAATAAATATAAATAATTCAACTTAAGTTCGAATTGCCTTCCTACTAAGCAAAAGTCTGAAACATGCTCTCATAATGGCACCAAATTTATCGTTCCCAAATAGGAATGATATTTTTGTATTGGATACAAATGCTAGTTATTTTGTAATGGGAACAGTTTTAAGTCAAATTCAAGATAACGAAAATAAAGTAATATACTATGAATTAAATAAATGTAATGTATCACCAGAAAAGAACTTATGACGGCTCACTGCTTTGTGAAGAAACACAAGCATTAGTTACTGATAAAGAAATTTATTATTCGCACAGATCATAAAAGTTTATCATAAGAACTTTTTGTTTTACTTCTTATTCGAAACAATTGTTGGGGTGAAACACCCGATTAGGGAAATTCTAGTTGGAAAGGGCCTCAAGTATAGACAAAGAAGATGGAAGAAAAAAATATTCGATTGAAAGCTGCATATCAAAGATAAATCAATATTAAATAATGGAAGGGTGCTGAAATCGATAAAGTGTTAAAGTGATGAAAATAATATCACAACATAATGAAGAGTTAATAAAAGTAATAAGAAAACTTATTCTCATTAAAAAACGAGAAATGGGGATAAATTAAATAAAAAAATATTGGGAATAAATTAATTAATTTTGGAAGAAAAAGAAATTAAATTAGCATAAAATCTGTTTTACGGGATATCTTTGCTCTCGAAGACCTCAGAGAATCCCAACAAGAAAATTCGGAAAGAAAAAGTAACAGAGCAATTGAATTTACCAACGAGAAAACCCTAATATTATCAGGAGGGTCTAGAAAAGGGTTTGAAGAAAAAACCAATGAGGGGCCAGAAAATAAACGAAAAACAAAGAACAAGAAATCAGAAGGTGTCCTAAAAATAAGCAACAATTGAAGATAAAAAATTCACAGAAAAATTCGAAAATTTGGCATCTGCACCAAAAAGAACCAAGAATGGCAAAAAGAAAATAGCTACCCAACAGGGAAGTAGTCATGGTACCCGTGAAAAGCTAAAAAAGCTCTCCAAAATTTTAGTATAAAATAATAAATTTTCATAAAGTTAACTAAATTGAACTTATTCACATAATTTTTACAAAGTAAATCACATCGCAATTTGGAAAAAAGTTAAAGTAATATCCCTTGCATTTTGATTTGGAATAATTTTAATTAAAGGAAGATAAATTTTCTATCAGTGTATTCAGATAATCCTTGTTGTTTAAAGAAATTAACAGAAAACTTGTTGCAGAAATTCTAAATTTTAATTAGGGAGTAATTTATTCATTTATGCTGTTATCATTTATTTAGTAATCAAATAAAATATTGATATATAATTATATTGTCTATTTGAATTAATTTAAAAAACTAAATAACAGCAAATAAATTTGAGTTAAAAGCTTGTCCCCTCATAAACCGTTCCTCTAATAGCCAGTGATGTCATGCATTATTAATCGTTTGTTGTGAGATCACTGTGATCTGTATCTGACTAAAAAAATCAATTTTTTGTGTGATAAATCCAACCTTCACATTGCGATATCAATGACTGGTTAGAGATGATTTTCAAGCCTGTAAGCACGACTGCTTTAGTTGTGTGTTCAACAAAAACATCGTTAACCTAGGTCTATAATCATCTAACCCGCAGTAGGTGTGTCTGTGAGCAATACTCAATCTGTATGAGTGAGTCATTACAGAAATATGACGACACCCGATGATTATATTATACAGTACAATCTATCATTCCATCAACAATGTTTCACTTGCTCTTGTAAAGTTATTTTCTTCAAACGGAATAAATTATCCAAACCTATGTCCTCGTGTAATGAATCAAAACCTTGATTAATTGGAATGATATTGTGAAATTTATCGTACTGGTTTATGCCAACTGTTACTCAGACCACTATCTAACGGATTTAACAAAGTAGATTTTTCATACTATGATGATAGATGGGTTCATTTTCTTATTTCGCTCATCGAATTTAGAACTCGTCAAGGGCCAGCAGCAAAGACTCTCAAGGTTTCTTTTTTACATAGAATTCACACTTTAAACGTTCGGAATTGTGGTCACGACGCAAGTTATGTGTAGAATTGGTGCATTTATTCATCCATTGAAATTGGTTCCGATTTTCAATTAACATTTTTCAACATTATCTAATTTTATGTCAATAAAATGGAGTTTCTCTTTAAAACTTTATTATTCAATTATGTTATTATTATTACTTTTGTGTTTATTAAATTTATTAAGATCAAGATTATTTAACCTTCAGTGATTTAATATGATTCTGAATTAGTGCAACCTATGTGGATTATATCCAATGATAAATCTCCCGGTGATTACTGTTGACCAAGTTTTTGATTACATTAATTAAAATCACCAACCAACCTTCTAGTGAAGTGACGGCCATGCCTCCGTATTTAATCGTTATTAATCCCAGAACTCCGTTCATTAGGGCGCTACAGGATTTACAGTTAATTTTTACTTTTACCTATTTCCATAAATATCCCTTTGCCGTAGACTACAAATGTCTAGAAATCCAACACAATGAATAAGAGCCATAACGGGGTTCTCACTTGGTTCTAGCAGCATGTTTTTGATAATAATATTGCCAAATTATCTGAAAATCAAGAACATTCAATTCAATTCCAAGACGATAAATATGTAAATTTTATGAATAAAGGAAGATATTCTGATATTGTGAAGCAAGGAAATAAATTAAACGAAAAAATCCAAAACGAAATTCAGTTGAATCAATTCCAAAATTCAGTCATAATTCTGAGAGAAATTTTGGAAGTTATTTTTCATCTGGAAATATAATTTTCAATAGAAATTTCGACAAGTTTAATAATAGAAATTACTGGAACAATGGAAATTCGAGATATCAACCATCAGTTTCATAGAAGCATATTGCGAGAAAATTATATAATAAATACAATGGATTGCCACAACCGAGATGAAATTTTATTGTCAATTTTATTGTTGCGGAGATAGAAATAATTTTCGTTTTGAATGATCAATAAAGAACAAAAGTTTGATATGTAAAAAAGAAGGACCTTTATTCAGAAATTGTTATTTATTGAATAATCGAAATAGGAATTTTAATAAGCCTATATTATGTATATATGATGAAAATAATGAAGAGCGTTATGAAGATGAAATAATAAATCATGACATTGAAGAACAAAAAAACCAGAACAACCTTGTTGATTACATTTCGTCAGTGGGGTTTAATCAATAAATGATCCTGTAAATCGAAATGCTATGAAGAATTATGCGATGTACCAGACGAGTGATGGAAGGCAAAGGAGTAGTGTGGAAGTTGAAAATGGGGCAATTAATATGTCGTGGAACTCAGGGGCTGCGATAACAGTGATGAGAAAAGAGTGTTGAGGAAGATTGGAAAACCTTATTTATCAGATACGAATATTATGTTTAGTGGTGTATTTTCTAAAATGAGTGAAAAGCCGATGAGATCTGTGTCAGTAAACGTGAGATGGAACGGTAAGATTCTATTAGTAAATATATTAATAGTTAGACAAATTTATCCAAATTTCATAGACAAAATGAAGAGTTTGGAATAAACCTAGTGGAAATAATTAATATTGATACTTCTATAATCAAAAACAATCATCCAGATATAGAAAGAATCAGAATTGCCTTAGAATTTTTAAATAATTAAAACAGCAATACTTTGACAAATCTGATTAGAATGTATTGGAAAATTTTTATGGCTTCGAAATTCGATCTTTGTCATACAACATTGATAAAGCATGAAATAAAAGTAAATAGTGCACCACTACTGGTACAATCCAGACGTCAACCAATGCACTTAGAATCAAAAGTCGCTGAACTAGTGGAAAATCTTATCAAAACAGATGTGGTAAGAAAATCTAAAAGCCCATTGAATTTCCCACTAGTAATTGTTGGTAAAAAAAGAYGGATCGATTCGGATGTGTGTTGATTATAGACAGTTAAACGCAGCTACAGAAAATTTACTTTTCCAATGCCGGATATACCTTATTTGCTTGATTGTTTAACTGATTCTTATTATTTATCATCTATCGATCTGAGACAAGCTTACATTCAAATTAGAGTTGGATAAAAATTCAAGACTGTTTGCTGCTTTCTTATGGTTTTGTTTTAATCGCATCTCTTTTAGCTTGGCAACTGCGCCAGAGTAATGGGATTGTGGCGCCACGTCACAATTTTTTGTCAAACTTTTTTAAGCAGCTATCGCGCACCCCTCTCCCAGGGGGCTTGGAAACACATTACAATTGTGCTATAATTTTTGTGACATGATTTTTTGGGTAGTTTTTTTGTCTAAGATTTTTGGGATCAAAAAATTTTTGATCGGATCAGTTTTTTAATCCTGTGAGTGTGTGTGTATTTTTTTATTTTAAAATTTGTGTGTTTGGGTTGCTAAGGGGGTCAATTTAAAGTAGATCAAGATGAGTTTATGTGTGTAAGTGTATGTAAGAATGGTTTTGGACTCAAGGGGAAGCTGGAGATCTTGGAAATAATTTTTTGGAGTTTTTAAGATTTGGTTGTGGCTGGTAAAAAATTTGGTCTATACATTGTCTAAAGGACTTATGAGGTTGGATGGATGGATTTTTCTAGAAGGGTAGTTTCGCCACGTCTGAGTTATCGTGGGGTATTTTTTTATGTTGAATTATTTTTTTGGTAGTGTATGGAATTGGTTAGGGGATGAGTTGTTGGAGAGGTAATGTGATGTAGAATATTTTAGATGTCGATTGTGACTTAATTTCTGATTGATTGTGGTTGAATTTGATTGGCTGATATTTGTAAGTATAAAAGTGTTGAAACATTTCGGTGGGGGGAGAGTAGTATGGGTGGAAAGAGAATTAAGTATCGGTTTTTTTAGATTTATTTGAAATTTTTCTGCCGGGTGGTTATGACGTCATAATCTTTTGAAATCTTTATTTAGAGTAAAAATGTTGTATTTTGCTTTAAATGATGAATTAATAGAAAATAATGGTATTTTTGGGTATTTTTTGAGTATTTTTGAGTTGGAACGGTTGTTTTTAATATTTTTTGAACAGGTAAGATGGAAATAATAGGGAAGGAAGAAGGAAGTCCTGATATTTTTTTGGCGGGAAATTCAAAAAAATAATTTTTGGCAGGAAATTCAAAAATTTATTTTTAATTAAAATTTTTTTTGAGGAGTTAATATATTTATGCATGGTGTGGGTAGTCTTGATATTATTGCAATATTTTGGGCAGTCTTGATATTGTTCCATATATGTGATGCATCTTAGGTGCATACCTATTGTATTTATTTTAAAAATTCAAAATGGAGTGAAATTTTAAAAAAATTTATTAAAAATTTCCAGTCGTGTTATTTTCAGTGTATGTGTGTTGCATCTGAGTTGCATACCTAGTGCATTTATTAATAAAAAAAATTCTAGGCACGTGATTTTCATTGTATGTGTGTTGCAACTAAGTTTCTATATTATTGCATACATACTGCATTCATTAATAAAAAACTATTCACAATAAGAAACATTTATTACAACAACTATTTTTCTTTTCTTCTTCTTCAACTTTTTCTTCAACTAGATGGATTTCTATTGGTTTCTGGTTCGTTTCTGTTCCTTCTACAATCAATTAAATTATACAAACATACAAAACAAGTATATAAATATAGATTCTTTTAAATATTTCATTATTTTCAAAATAGTAGATGTTTGCCATTCATTGCACAAGCCATATTAAATGCTCAAGCAGATAGATATATGCAACAAAGATAATGAAGATAATGTAGATACTCTACCCAATCAAGGGTACAAAGTGTTAACAATCATCAATCAAGCCTATACACTGAACTATACGGGCAATTTGAATATATGTATAGTAAATAATGCATAGAGAATAAAAGGAAAATACATACTGCAGCCCTTTGTGAATCCAATGACAGAAATATCC
The DNA here is from genome assembly GCA_001938525.1 of Dugesia japonica. Classification (NCBI taxonomy): domain Eukaryota; kingdom Metazoa; phylum Platyhelminthes; order Tricladida; family Dugesiidae; genus Dugesia; species Dugesia japonica. The sequence continues at coordinate 11,822 of MQRL01602510.1, forward strand.
AACAACAAAATTTTGTTGTATAGATATAAGTTGGAGAAGAGACTACAAAAAAGTCTTCATGCTTTAATAGTAATTCAATTTCTTGATAGTTTGGTGGTAATATCATTATTATTATTAATACAATAATTATTATTTAATTAGGTATTAAGAAAAGAAGAAAGCATTAAAAACTCGAATTCGATCCAAAAGTTCTTGAAAACATGTCATTTTTGATGAAAAACTTGGTAAGGTTTTTTTAATTTGATACGCCAACAGCAGCTATCGAGATTTATAAGGAAGAAAAAGTAAACATTAGTAATAAATTGAACATGGAYATAATATATCAGATTCCAGAGATAATTAATATAAACAGAAAAATGTTAAAATGCAAGCTCTGTTCATTGCATTTGGTAAACAAAGACAGTGTCGTATGTATAGGAAGAAAATAGCGGCAATATACTTTTTATTTATGTAAACTTGGTAATTATTAGTTTAGATCCGGTATACAATGTCAAACAATCACATCAACATCTTGTTTCTTGGTTGTAAAAGACATTATTTTGCTATTTATTGTTGTACTTTTATGTGTTATGTTTTTTCCTTGTATTAATAAATGTCTTGTAATGAATTTTATTTTAAATATACAGTTTTTTTTTAAATTAAATAATAATTTTTTTAAATTACCTTCTTATTATTTATTATTACTATTATTTTTACTTCGAATGCGAAGTAATTTCTTTCAAACTTTTCCAGCATTTCTTCTATAATTAGGTCCAAATTCATTATTAATGGACATTTAAATTAATTTTTTTTATATTTAACATGCATGCTTGCATTAAAAAAACTAAATAAATAATAATAAAAAAAACAAATGATAATAACAACTTTTATTTAAATAAACACATTAATGTACAATTTGGGTTCTAAAGAGGACCGGTTATACGTTCACAAATGTTTTTTTGACAATGTTTTCTTTTTTAATCTAAATAAAAACAATTAAAATAACATTTAAAAACCAAATAAATAACTACTATTGTTTGAGGTTTTTTTCTTGACGAGGCTGGAGCGAAAAAAAACTATATGATACTATAGTGTCTAAATGATACACTTTTATTTTTACCCTTATGCGCTTATCATCTGTATTTATTAGCGCTAACTTATTCGACTTAATGTTGTAGAGCTGATGGTTTTTAGATGTTATTTTGAAATGTTCTACTGATACCGATTTGTTCCCATTATAATAGTCAAGTTAAGACTGATGAGAAATTTCAGTTTTCTTCAATGTTATGCCTTTGGCTCTCATGCTGTTCTTTTCTCCGAGCAGGCTATAGCATTTCGATCTCAAAAATTACTCATTCTTGATACTTCTTTACTTTATTCTCATCTTTGAATTTCTGTATAACTGATTTCATGCTTTTACTATAAAAAGTATGATCTTTATCATAATTTGAAGTATCAAACAACTGATATCTCACCATACTTGTTGTTTTTTTCTAATTTAGTATTTTCTTTTTCTAGAAAAAAACTATCTGTATCGCCGGCTACAATATTAATTTATATTGAAATTTCTTCCTATACTTGTCTAACTCAATGTACTGAAGTTTGTACATTCTCAATTTTGAGAGGTCAAGTACAGTTTGTCCTATGTAGCTCGGACGATCTAAACAAACCATGTCCTTATTGAGAAGAACAGCAATTAATTCATCATTAATTTTTGTTGTTTTCTTAAATCCGGCTTTTGATGTATATGTAATCAGCTTCTTTCCCGAATTACATAAGCGCAGATTGATCCTGTTCTTAAGATTCTCCACTGATTTTCCATATAAGCTGTTATTTAACAGTTTATAATAATTTTTATCTAATTTTGTAACACAATTTGATCTGTGAATTGTGTTGGTGTTGATATAATTCTTAAATACTGAAGCCTGTCTGAATTTAACTGCCCGACGAACCTTTGTTTCTTGAACCCTTAAACTTAAATACATCTGCAGCAATCTCCAGTCCACTACGTAATTTTTCTTGGAGTAGTGCGTTAACATTAATTTCTTCACTTTACAACCTGGAGCGCTTCTATGTTTTGCTGCAACCGGAAAATCATTCAACTAAACATGAATTTCTGCAGGAATCACCATGTTCACCTCAAGAGTGTATCCATATGGAAATGAATCTAGATCTCCATTCTTACACTCTTCCAAAACCCTATCTAATCCATCATAGATAAATTCAAAGTTAGCAAAGGGCAACGTTTGACTAAGTGCCCAATTATACACATTATTAATATCTATATACAAAAGGTCAACATTTCAACTGGTGGATATATGATGCTTGTAAACGAATGTTAACCCTCCTCTTATACCTCGTTCGAAAAAGGTATACATATAGTTATCTAGGAGTAACTCAATTGTTTTTTCTTATGACATCAACGCAGATGCCCATGACATTTCAGGTATTCCGAAAAATTTCAACAGCTCAAAGTTGGTGTGTGCTAAAGACTTTGCACGGAATTGCTGGAAAAAAGTCAGCTAATAAATACACATCCAGCATCTTCTTCTTGTACAATATTTTATGTTTCTTCTTCCGGATCAAAATTGATGATTTCTTCAACAATATATTCAAATTTTTCAACTGGTTCATCCTTGATTGTTATTTCTTCAACATCATCTTCAATAACAATTTTTACTACTGGTTCATCCTTAACTGTTATTTCAATTATGTTTATTATTTTATTTACTGGTGCTTCAATAAACTCACTATCCATCTGCCTATCTAATATTGATTTTAATATATTCTTTTTACTTTTACTAAAATAAGATAAGTACTTCTTATGTGTCCTATAAAAACTTAAGTAGTCTCAATTAAGACCCACAAAATAATTTTTTCCATAAAACCATTTGTCATAGTATCCTTCCATGATACTATGGCAGTCACCATGGTGAGTCGCACTTGCGCAATGGTTGTATAATTTGCAATGTTCTAAAGTAATTTATTAATAATATAATAATTTTAATAATATAATAATTTTAATAATAACATAATGATTTTAATAACCGCTTTTTCTTTATAAAATATATTAGCTATGTTATTTTCTCCATAAAAAAACATATAAGAGGGGTAATTTTTAATAGAAAATCTCATTAATATTGCAATTTCAAATAAAAAGTCTCATTGACGATGCAATTTTAAATTAAAAAAATCACATTAGTGTTAGATCTTGTGGGGGAGAAATAACAATTATCTATTTAATCTGACTCCAAGTAAAATATGAAAATTATATGCGCGTAAGGTATTATATAAATATGAAAATAATAATAAATATCTAAGATAACACGTTAAATTTTATAAAAACTTTATTTCAATATAAAACAAAAATTACAAATACTAAAAACCGCTTGATTTTTGGGATTTAGCAAATTACTGCTCTATTTAAATTTTATAGAAAGATAACCGGTACTA
>MQRL01602536.1:0-10204 GCA_001938525.1 Dugesia japonica
ATTGTCACTTGTGATGAAAAATGGGTTATTCATCACAATTGTAGACGTTCTGCACAATGATTAGATGCCGATCAGCTTCCTTTACACTGTCCTAAATCGGATTTACAACCGAAAAAGACAATGCTGACAATTTGGTGGTCTAAAGCTGGAGTCATAGATTTTTTTTTGTTAGAAGAAGGTTAAACTATTATTTCTGAAAATGAATTAATGCACAAAACATTATGCATTAAATAGCCTTCATTGGTCAATAGGAAAGACATCATCCTCTTGCATGATAATGCCCGACCAGATGTGGCAAAGAAGACGTAGCAAAAGTTGACAGACTTAAAAACTATAACTTTGCCACATCTACTATATTTGCCCGACTTATCTCCAACAGATTCTCATTTTTTGTTTAACATTTTGATAATTCTTTGGTTAATAAAATCATTGTTGATCGGAAGGATGTCAAAATGGCCATTTTTAAATTCATAGACTCCAGAGAAAAATATTTTTTCACTAATGGTATTTTGAAACTAGTTTCTAGATGCAAAAAGGTGTAGAATTTGATGGTGACTATTTTACTTAAATAAAATTTGATTTTATTGAACTTTTATTGATTTTGTTGTCTATTACGTAATCGGAAATTTCATATGTGACAACCTAATACATGCGAAAGTAAATGCAAACTGCAGACAATATCGGATTACATTACTAAACTTTATAAAGAAAGTAAACTAGAAGATTACGAATTCGAAATCAATATGTATGGCATAATAATCCTGAATTCATACCGAAACGATTAAATTTATCACCAAAAAGATTAAGAATACGGGACTTAAAGGAAGCCATTAAGGAAATAAAATGTTACAATGTAGATGGTATCAAAGGTCTAACTGTAAATCCATTTCTCGATTTGCCATTATTTAACGATGAACATCAATGAAACGAAAATTGGAACCAGCATAGACTGCAAATAGGTGATATTTGAATCAACATCCTGTCAGACAATAAAAACCTAATTTGTTACGGGGCACGTCCCCATGAAACAAAATTAATCAAATTGATAAATTGGGGTTTTGTATTCAGACCGCAAATAATAATCCAGGAAATAGACACTGTTGAATTATATCATAACCTAGAAGAAACATTCCTAAGGAAAATAATTCCCACAAAGTCTCAAGGCTACTAGAAAAAACGACTCAAGGAAGTGAAGTTGATGGACCATCCAGACTTAGAACAAGAGGAAGCGTCACGATTATCGTTTTGATATCGATTTGATATTGGTAGCCACCCAGAAACTGCACTATAAAATCAAGAAGGAAGTATATCTAAAGCTAACTAATCAATTGGTAGAGTTATTGGAAGTTATAAAGTTGGTTACCAGTTTCGAAAGTGAGTGGACAGAGTGTTTGCCAGTACACTACGAATAGGTAATTTCAAACATCGGACTATCAGATTACCAAGTATGGTTGTACAAGCTTGAAGAAAATATGAAATTAACGCTCGGCGGGTTAATGGTAGAAGACCTAGAAATGGCACTCAATCAAGCGGGAAATACATGCCTAACAGATACGTTTGTATGCACCCCGAGTGCTCTAGTGGACTTAAATGCCAGAAAAAGCCACTTATATGTTTACAGAGTAAAATCAGAGGAGGAAATTGAAATTGTTATACTAGATAAACATCCAGGAATAGATTTTGACGAATCAGTAACGAAAACTGGACTATCAGTACTCGAAATCATGAGAGAAATGGGATACCTATATACAGAAGAAGTAGAACCTATTAAAATAAAGATACTCTCCAAGTATTAGGAAAGAAGGACAAGTTAACAAAGGAAGAAAGGAAACAATTATTGATGACACGTAATGATTTCTTCAAGCAACGATTGGAGAGAAGGGAGGGACGATGCAATATGATAAGGATGCGGCAAATGCCGTCCAGAGAAGTAGTAGCGATGAAAAAAGTGGAGGAAATGATTAGCAAAGTACAAACAGAGAAGAAAAAGTTACCCCGAGAAATTTATTGGATGATAATGAATAGGATTTATGATGGAATAGAAATACCAGAGAAAATTGAAAATCAATGGTGTATGATTAGACAGAAATATGCCGAGGAAATACTGGCGACTACTAAAATACTATATTTGAATGTAGGTAAAAATGAGCAGCATATGAATAAGTAAAGTCGGTTAAAGCCACAAGGGATAACTATGATGGACATAGTGGATGCCATCACGGATAAATGACAAGAGTATGGATTAAACATGGAACCATTGTATATAAACGGTAAATTGGTTGAAACCGGCGATGAAGATAAACACATATTTCAATGTCATGCGAATTCAGGAGAATTATGCGAATTAGACGTAAAAGGAAGTCCCAAACAGATCAGCCGCCGGATCTAGAGGGACGAATGGGAGAGATAATTGAAGTATACGTAACCGAAGTACTAACAGGTATTAAGGAGCAAGTAAAGGAGAACCAAAAGATATAGAATAATGACAACCTACCCATAGTCACAACAAAATCGGTTGAATTTTAGGAAGGGACACCAACAATACGGATGAACTATACGAAACCAATAACTGAAGAATCTGCCACGTTTCACGCCATCAATGACCTACTGAGAGTAACACTGGAAACTTGACCGGTAGTAGACTTGAAGGTATATTGGAAAATGATGAACAATTTAAGAGATTTAGCTATCTATGGGCAACTCAGCTTATGGGCCGGCGCAGAATGGTGGAAAGAGAAAAACGTATATGAAGACGAAGTACAAAATAACTCAGCCATATCAGATTATTCAATCAGAGTAAGTCTCATCAGCAAAAAAGGAATCATTAAGAAAGTAGAGATGATACCACTCGAAGAATTAACGATCCGAAACGTCGTGAAACCAATCAAGAAATGGTTGTGGCCAAAATCACTCAAGTCATATAAAATGCAAGCTAGGGCAACAATGATAATATTAGCTAAGAAAGGAGACTAAATTTTTTTACACGATATTAAACCCGTAGAGATAACGAAAATCAAATTAACGCCGCAGAAAATGAAGGTGGATTTTCCACTACAAAAAATGCTGGATACAGACCAACTAATATTCAATATGATGAGTTTATATCTACAAAAGATATTGCCAGTGGAAAACAAACGCCTCACAAACATATATAGAGAAAACAAGGCCCACGTAAACATGGTTAGGAGTAATGACCCAGAAGCCACAGCTCGGAACATGCCACGTTATTAGAAATCAAGTTTAGGGTAATCGACCCTGAGGGAGATAAAACCTCGGTTAAAATACCTATTTATAATACACTGAAACACCTCCGGGATAGATTACACTTTAAACCACCATATAAACTCTTGGACGAAGATGGAGTAGTAGAAGAGATCACACCAATCGGATTAATAAAGATAGACTTAATCAAGCCCAATACGTTATGAGTTTTTCGGGAATCATCTATTACCAAACCTCAAAATAGATGTAGACCAAGAACGAAACCTCTAGGAAACCCAGAGAAGGAAGAAGCATTTAAACAAAAAAGACTAGTCACATCAGTAAATCACCAAACTAAGAGGTTGGCAGCCGTGTCACAGGAAAGATACTGTGGAAATTCGGCAGAAGATGACATACCAACCGAGGTACTAATACGGCAACTGTTATTAATGTTGTACCCAGAGTTAAAAATATTGATCGGGAAATTTCAATTATCAGATGGTCTCAGACCACTGGCAAAGGAATTGGAGGCAGCCTTTAGGAAATTTCCGGCTAGTAAAGGTAAAAGTCATGGTACGAGAGATAACTTGGATGGAGTATTGGATGAGCTTATACAAGAACAACCAACAAAAGGACGGATAGTGGTATATATCGCCCACCTAATTAATCAGAAACACCTATCGATAGCCAGAAGTAAGCCGTAAAAAAACTTCATTCTTAGTAAACTACCGATAATGGACCTGATGCGGAATAAAATTGTACCATTGATAAAGCAATATTGGGGATGGAAAAATTTATTGAAACAATATGCCCTAAGCCACAGCCATCACATGAAAACGTAACCAGAGTAATCAGAATCGTAAGAGATCAATTAGACGAAATTGAAAATAGATGGGCGCGTGGACCTCGCCGAAATTCATGGCAAGCACTAACAACTACCATACTTCTATTATTTTTAATGATGGGTAGAAGTGAAACCATATTAACTTATGACTGCAATGGGATGCAAGTTGGGAAGGAGGTTTTTTCATTAATAGATACCAAAGAATTTCTAGAGACGAATCCAAAGAAAATTTCACTCCGAAATAATTCCGTTTACCACCTATATCAGGAATCAGATTATTATAAGACTCAAATTCCCGAATATATAGTGACGGTAAAAAAATTTATATTTCATTGTGGGTATCATAGTTACACCTCTATAATCGATCCGGGAAAAAACATCCTGTGCATCTAACGGGACCACATAAATCACAGGATTACCAGTGGCAAGCAACGCCCACTGTACTAATGTCCTCAGAACAGGACGAGACAATACGATTGATCAAAGGAAATTCCATGTCGAAATGTGGAAAAATTATGTAACATTTATAACAGTTATAACTGTTATAACAATTATAACAGTTTATCAACTTTTCGAACAGTTTTTATTTTCCATATTTGCGTAGCTTCATTATTGAATGTCTTCATTTCTTGTATTTCAATTGTTATCATCCATTTATCTTCATTTACATATCCTTCATCATATGTGTTTTTCAAGACGTCCTTAGAATTAATATAAGCATAGTCTTTTATTGACATTGATTTGCTTAATAATGAATTTATTAGCTATTTATCCGACGAACTAATCTTCTGTATAACCATACCAAATGGATTTCTTTTTAAATGAACAGGCTCCAAAATAAAAAAGTATTAATAGTAAATAATAAATAATATTTCTTTAAATGTATACAGTATATGTGTCTTCAGGAATTTCATTTTACGCTGATAAAAATCCACAGTTTTTCCACATTCAATATTAATATTCAATACATTATCAATTATAAATAATTGTTTTTATCCCATTTAAAAATAATGATATATTTTTAAAAGTTCTCGATTATATACATACTTGTACTGATTAAAATAATTTCATTGGTTAATTTTGAAGAGTGTGTATATGTAAATTACATAGCAGTTGGTTAGTTTTTCTAATACCCATGTATCTATACGATTTTTATTTGCTGTAATTTTTATAAATTGGAGAAATTTATAAATTAAATAATTTTTTAAATGAACGATATTGAAAAAATTATAGAAAAAATGGCTGAATTAAAAATATCCGAAACAAATCAATCCGCTGATATTATTTTTGATAAAATTTAATTATTTTATTTCTGATTTATTTAATTAATTTATATATTTAGAATCAATAATCAGCGTTACTGGTGAAATTGCAGAAAAACTAGCTCAGTAGAAAATCTTCTATTCAAAAAATAAAATTGAAACAGATAATATGTCTGAGAGAAATAAACTTTTATTGGAAAGATGTAACATTATATATAATTCATTTTAATAATGTATATATACATTTTAGAGCCAATAATTGATCTATTAGATTTATTTTTCCGAAAGTGTAAAAACGAATCAATTTATTGGTATAAAATGAAGAATTATACCATCATCGATATTGATGAAACTATGTGAATTTACAATAAATATCAAAAAGAAAAATACAAAATGGTCAAAATGGATTGAAAAGAAAGTTTTTTAATTCGTTTATTCCTGCTATCAATAAATGTTGTTAAATGTACTAAATGTATTAATTTAATGTAATAAATGTTTCTTTATCAAAGTTTTATTAATTATTGCATTATTTTTTACATTATTATTTTCTATGATGTGAAAATTTATATAATTTGTTAAAATACAATTGAAATGCGATTGTTAAGCAGTTTAAATAAAGAAACATAGATAAGAATACTGGAGAATATGTTGAGTGTCATTGTTAAAAAGTAAAAAAAAATTTACAAAAATTTTCAAAAATAAATAAATAAATAAGACATTCCAAAAAAACCTTTTTAAAATACTTGTAAAACGTTCTCAAAAAAATAAGTGTTCTAATAAACAAAAAATTAAAAAAAATTCAAAATTAAATTTTAAAAGTTATGTGTTTCCGTGAGGGTGATACTATTTTTTAGTTATGCGTTATAAGTAGGAAAGAATATGAAAAATCATAATCAATGTGGGAAATATTTTGTTGTAAAAATTTGTTGGATTATATGATGTTGTATTTGAACCTGGATGTGTATTTTTTAACCGATTTTTTCCAGCAATTCCGTACAAAGTCTTTAGCGCACAACAATTTGGAACCGTTGAATTCTTCCGGTATACCAGGAATGTCATGGCATCTATGTTAATGTCATTAGAAAACCCATTGAATTGCTGCAAGATAGCGATATGTCTACCTTTTTCGAAGGAAGTATAAAAGGAGAGTTAATATTTGTAAATAAGTATCATGCTGCAACTACAGAAAATGTTGGCTTGTTGTATATAAATAATAATAATTTATATGGTTGAGCAATGAGTCAAAAGTTAAGTGGGTCTATGATGTATTAGATAAAATTTGGAAGAGTCTAAGAATGCAGATCTAGACTCATACTATAGATGGTCATGATGATTCCGGCAGAAATATAGGATTATTTGAATGATTTGATGCTTACAGCAGTACATACTAGTACTCCAGGTTCCAAAGTGAAGAAAATAATATTAATGCGTAGTGCACCGGAGAATGCTGCAAATGTATATAAGTTTAGGGGATAAAATAACAGAGGTTCATAGAGGTGTTAAATTCAACCACGCCCCAATTTTTCAGAAATATATCAATACCAACACAATTTTAAGATCAAAATGCGATATAAAATTGGATGAGAGATCAGGTACTTCATACTTCAAATTTTGATAAAAATTCCGCCAATTATAGTAATAGAATGAATTTAATTATATGGAAATTTAAAGGTAAGAATAAAGGAAAGTTATTTCAAGAATGACTATTTTTAGGCCAAAATGATATAGCCTGCTTGGAGATAAGAACAGCTTAAAAGCCAAATGAATATCATGGAAAAACACATCTCATCAGTCTTACCGTGACTGTTATAATGTGAATAAATTGGTATCGTTGAAACAATTTAGAATTAACACATAAAATCAATAATTTTATATTATAAAATCAATTAAATTAGCACTTACAAACACAGACGATAAGCGTGGATGGGTTAGTAAAAATAAAAGTGTGTCATATGAACATTATACCATTAAATAGTTTTACACATCAATTCGATTCAGACTGACATAGAACGAGGCCTCATAAATAAATAATCTTTCTTTTTTATAATTAAGATTATCATAGGAAAAAGAAAAAAGATAAAAGCCAAACAAATTGTGAAAGTAAATTAAGTCTACTTTTTGGTCAAAAAATGCTACAAATTTTGATTAAATAACGTTAACTAAAATCCATGTTGTTATTTATCCTGTTTTTTTTTCATTTATCATGTGATTGTTATGAACATGCATTATACATGTAGTGAACATGACGTAAGAATGCATTATACTTGACATTAAACTGTTTTCATGCAAATAACACAATGCAACTATGTAAATAATACCAACCCTCTTCACACAAAAACTATTTATACTCATAAACCATATACATTCATGAAACACTATTTACTTAAAAATAATTTATAGGCTTATAAGATAGTTATAAAGTAATTTTAAGTTATATATATATGGAGAAGTTCCACACTTTTATGATTTTTCTTAAAGAAAAGTTCCACTTTGAATATTTTATCATGTTAATATCCTTGGAATCTCTTCTTTAATTCTTTTTACAATAGATACATTTTATAATAGAAATATCTCAATGTCTTCCTCTTTGAATATTTTATGATGTTAATTCAAAATTTTAACCTGCCCGGAACATAAACAAAAATATCAAGACTGTCCAATCTCTTGCAAAAATATCAGGACTGCCCAAAAAAAACATTCACGAAACATCATTTTTATTAAAAAACATAAATTTTTAAAAAATCATTACGCCATGCCTACCTATAACGAAGTCACGTGATTAGGGGGTCTTACATTTGTGACGATGCGTGGCGAGGGAGGAGGGGGATCTAAGATATGTGACTTAACATCAAAATAAATAAAATTATTGAATTTTACCTATTTTAATATATTCCTGTAACTGAGTAACATAGTGCACTGTTGATCATCAGGGAAGAATATTTGAAGCTAGACACAGCTCTGGGCTGAACATTGCTATCTCTTTTAAAAAGGATGACAAATATTAATTTGGAACCCGTAAATTTTCATTTTTAGAAATAAATGTTTGGGGGAGGAGGTATAGATTTTGTGACGTAATATTTAAAGGTTCTGACTTTTTGTGACTAAGTGTGACAATGGAAGGGGAGGGTGTAAAGAATCATCCAAAATTGTGTGACGTCATTTATGGATGACAATTTACAGAAAAAAATCATTTAAATCTTGGAATTTGTATTAATTAATTTCCTTTCCAACAAAATATTTTTCCTCCCAAGAAGAAATTTCTTTAAAACCATTATATCACTTACAAAAATTAAACAATCAAATTATCTTACATAACGTAACTATCACCAATTCATGGGCACATTACCTCAAGAAATAGATTAATGCACTCATATCATATCTACTCTTTGATAAGGTTGTCACATATGAAAGGTCCAATTACGTAATAGACAATAAAATCAATAAAAGTCCAATAAAATCAAATTTTATTTAAGAAATACAGTCACCATCGGATTCTACACCTTTTTGCAATCTAGAAACTACTTTAAAAATACCATTAGCAAAAGAATTTCTTTCTCCGGAGTCTAGGAATTCGGATATGGCCATTTTGACATCCTCCCGATCAGCAATGATTTTTTTAACCAAATAATTATCAAAATGCTTAAAAAAATGATAATCTGTTGGAGATAAATCGGAAAAATATGGTAGATGTGGCACAGTTTCAATTTTTAAGTCTGTCAACTTTGGCGACGTCTTCTTTGCCACATGTGGTGTGGCATTATCATGCAAGAGGATGATTACTTTCCCATTGACCAATGAAATCTTTTTAATTCATAGTTTTTTGTGCATTAATTTAATTTTAGAACAGTATTTGTCTGAGTTAATAGTTTAACCTTCTTTTAACAAAGACAAATATATTACTCCAGCTATAGACCACCAAATTGTCAGCATTATCATTTTTGGGTGTAAATCCGATGTAGGACAGTGTAAAGGAGGCTGATCGGCATCTTATCATTGTGCAGAACGTCTACAATTGTGATGAGTAAACCACTTTTCATCACAAGTGACAATGCGATGTAAAAAAGATTCTGATTTATTTCGATCCAGCAGCATTTGGCAAATTTTCATTCTTTGCGATTTTTTGGAATTATTTAATAAATGATGAACCCATTAGTTCATCTTTTGTTTCTTTCCTATGCCTTTCAAATGACGGGAAATTGTTTGACGACTAACGTCTAACGTTTTACTAAGTTTTCGTACTGATTTACTAGTGCTTAGTTCCACTTCACGTTTTACATCGTCGTTGCTAATGACAACCCCGGGGTGCCCCCTCTCCACATTGACCCGGGTTAAATCACCCTTTTGAAATTTGTCGAACCATCTTCAAAGAGTTCTTTCATTAGCTGAACCCTCTCCAAATGCAAAATTAATGCAAAATTAATGCAGCTTCTGTTGGGTTATGCTTTAATTTTCATTCATATAAAAATAATGTTTGCATTTACGTATTTCTTAGCTTGTGTTCCATGCTGTCTAAAAGTAATTTAAATGAATATATTTTTAAAACAAATAATATATAATGATAATCAAAAATTCCACCTTCAAAATGATATATAAATAAGTTCTAATTGTTAAATATTACATAAAAATATATTAGTTTAAAAAACGAGTTCCTAAATCGGATATTTCATTTGTGACAACCTAATATCTTCCATATTTTGTGTTCTGGTCTACATTTGTGGAGAGTTGTACAAAAGAGTTGCATCATATTTGCAAACAACCAATTGAAATGTATTGTGCCATTCATAATAATGATTCATCATTTCTAATTTATTATCACATATTTATATAAAATTAATATTTAATAATCTCTATCAAAATTTATTATTTATTTTTATTCCAATTGAAAAATCACAACCAA